>APFE031116556.1:41189-308013 GCA_000404065.3 Pinus taeda
TGGACAAGTTGTTCCCAAGGTCTGATGATGGGCTTGGGAAGTGCAGACTGAGTTTCTGCATCTGCATGTACAACTGCTACTTTATTGGGCACTGGATTTGAATGAACTTCAACAATATTGTCTCGCTGTTTATGGGAGTCTGTTTCAATCTTCTGAACAGAAATAGATTCAGAATGATGACTCCACTGCTGTAATTCTTCCTGCTGTAGCTGAGATTCAAACTGCAAAAAATCGATTTTTTCCTATGCATTTTGTAGACATATTTTAATATTGAATAGAGAGGTTTTGTTGATCTTAACCATCTCATCAACAGTGGAATGTATTAGAGTATTTAACAACTCTAATGCATTATCAAGTCTGGTCATTTTCTTCATTATCTTATACGTTAAAGAAACTGATCACAACTATCAACCAGTGAAGAAGAAGCAACAATCACTCACAATTCAATGTCACTGCAATATACTTTATAAATGTCAGCAAATGATCAGTGTGCAACATAAATCTGGAAATGACTCTTTACAGTATGCCCAACATCAAATCTGGAAATGACTGTCGCAGTTTAATGTCTTCAGTAGCAGAACACCCAGTAAGCTCTCGATTTTTTTTCCTGGTCAACTGTGATCCCTACGATTTAAAGATCCTGTCGATTTACATGTGTGGGTCCAAGAACTAAAAACTCACTCAACATATGCACCTCTGCACGTCTTTGTATTTGACAAAGGATTCCATAGAAAGAAGTATTATAATAATTTTAGGGTTCTGTTTTCAAGACCCAGATGAAAGAAAACCAAAACAACATCATAGCATAAATCTCTTATGATTCCTTACGTTACAGGTACAACAAGAGAGACCGCTAATGTGTATTACAATTACAATTTGCAAACAAATTTCTAAACCTAACAGTCTGTCCCGAAGGCCATTTGGCTCTTTAAAGATTTCACACATATAATATAATTCAACGTGTTGGTTTCAATTATTGAGAGGCGCACGCTTTTAGCCCAAGGCCACTGCTTCTCTCCATTTGGTGCTCCCTGCTCGCTCTCCCGTCCACTCTAATCAAGCCACTACTTTTTGTTGTAAACTTTGCCTATGATCCTTTACAGGTAGATAAAATAGTGGGAGACTTTTTCACTGTTTATTATACATCATATAACAATCGACTGCGATTTCGTATCTTCTATGGCTGTGAATTTGTTTACTACAGGTTGCAAATATTTGGGTGCCTGTTTCAGCAGATCCCAACGGTATTTGGGACAAGTGCAAGGCGAATATCACGGCCTGCGCTACCTGGCAATTGAAAATAATGAAAGGATACAGGTACAAGACGATCAGTGTATTAACACCCGCGTTTGACTCATGCGACGGAGGGGCGAGCAGTAATGTTTCCAACCTCCAACGATTTATTAGATGGGAGGTTCACGTCGGGTTCACCATTGAAACGTACGCGCCAAACTCTTTTTTTTTTCAACCCAAAAAATAACGAAATCAATGGTTTGCTATCCTTACTGTTAAAACACATATCGCTGTATTACACTACATCAACCATTACTGCCCTAATTGCTTACAAATGTTGGGAACCTTTTGCTGGAACAACGTTTTTTTTTCTTTGTCGATGAGCTATTTCAGCTGCTCGAAATCATCCATGTCGCAAGGGAACGTGAGCGGCCCTCCTTGGCCGTAACTTTCCGTTTCAGCCAGAAGTGTGGCAATGAATGGATGGCTTAGAACCGCTGCCGTTCTTCTCCCACATAAACGGCCACGCAACCCTCCGAAACCAGCTCCCTGCCGTCGCTTGGATCCAAAGACTCGATCCACACTCGCTGGAGTCCGTTGTTTTAAGCCTGCGAAAAAGTAATGGATAGAGATAGAACACTGCACAAACCGATTTCAGATTGGATGGCGGACGACATATACAGTATTGTTACCGTGTGGGTCATGGGTTTGAATCACGCACGAACCGATTTGAAATGACATTTTTCAAAGCGTATTTGAAATAAACAGCATTCGAACTTATTTTTGAAACAGCCGCATCAAAACCATGCACATTGTTCATAAAATTGTCAGGCTGCATTTACTTGAAAACAACAGCATTCGTTGAAAGCATTTATTTGAAAACAGCCATAACCAGCGTTTGAAACAATTGTGATACCGCTTGGCTCACAATCACGCTTCCGTTGCTGGGCTCATCATGCTTCAACAACGTTAAGCAGCAAACGTATGAACAGTGGTTGCAAAAAACGCGCTGGTAACCAAATAAAATCAGGCAACATTCAAAACTTTATTAAGCAACATTCAAAATGTTATTGAGCTGCGACACAGTCAATTCAAGCGTTAACCAAGCAACAAGGAGGAGCGGTCAGGCGTTGAGGCAATGAATCACAACGCAGAGGACAGAGGTGTTGAGGACTGTGCTCAGGTCAGAACGACAGAGGACAACGCTCAGTGGACAGTGCTCAGATCAGAACGACAGAGGACAACACTCAGTGGACAGTGCTCAGACCAGCGTACAGCCCACAGTAGCAAAAATGAAGGGAGTTACAACTTATTTTGAGAACTGGCTCCGATACCATGTTAAACACACATGGGCAGCCAGAACAATATGAAAGATAAACATGAGAATTCATTTTTTATTAACATATGATATACATTTATAGTACATAGTTTGACCGTTGGGTTTCACATCCCAAGGTCTTTTGGACTCCTTTTGTCCATTCAGCTTCCACACTAACCCATTGAGGATTAGGTGTCCAACAGAGTAAGGGAATAATGAAACCCTAGATTTCAAAACCCTAACTATTACTTTTGTGAGGGAGCAAAGTCAATGGGGAGAGCTAGTTGAAAGATTCACACATGGGATTGTCATTCGCATTCTATAAGTGAGTAATGCATGCAATACTATCATCTAGAATCTCTAGAATGCTTTTCAACAATAATTAGCATAATATAAACCCTAGATAATTAACCATTCCATACATTAGACACAAAAGGCAAAGATTTATCAAATCCAAGGTACACTTACAAGACATAATGCTTGAACAAAGCCTTTATTGCTCCAAAATGACATCTCCAAAGCCAAAGAAATAGCTCCAATTGCAAAAATCCACCATAGATCACATATCCACAAGATACTAGTCACAATTCAGCTAGGCCAAATTCTCTAAGAGGGATGAAATAGTCACATGTGATGATGAACAATGAAATGCACCTATCCTCTACTTATATGAGGATTAGAAGAAATAATTATGCCTAATAAAGCCCCTAAAACAAGTTTGATCAATAAATGTAATTGGGTTACAAGCCAACCCATTAGCTAACAACAAAATGAGTGTAATTTTCCCACACGTGAGTTGTAGCTTCCTTTATTGTTGACGTTATGCCTAATTTAGGCTCCAAATGCCATGCCAAAATGCAATGAGGTGTCCAAATGCATGCAGATGCTTGTATGATCCAAAATTTGTGGGTTGGCCCTAAAATTCACCTTAGTATCTTTTGTGGGGTCTCAAGATCCAGTTGGGGTGCCATTAAGTGGTCTCCATGAGTCTCCATCTGTGAAACAGGGCCTCCTCTCTAGCGTTAGGGATTTCACTAGTGTAACAAACTCTCCCTAGTTTCTTAGTGTGAGACCATCCTTATTTTGGCTCTTAATCAACTCCTGCCTGACAAGTTGTGTCAAGGCCATCGTGGGGGCATGCTAGGTCCAATGGTGTCATCTTGAAGAATTCTCAAATCTGGATCAAAGTCAACCAACATCCTGGGTCTTCTAGGTGCTTTGGGACACCTGTCATCTGATAGTGCTGCTAGGAGGCTCCAAACTCTCAACATTGCACTTGTTTGGTCCAATGTACTCCTCTGAAGGGCCTGGGTACCTATGTAGTGGGTGCCCAAAGCCTAGGCTATTGAACCACCTGACACGAACAACATGGATTCTAGTGAAAGCAACCAATCATCAGGGACTATGATTAATAATGCATCTAAGTGGACCAACCTTGAATTACAAGGGAAATTTTATACTTCAAGCAAGGATCCCTTTTCAAAATCAAGACCAAGATCTCACAAAGGTGTTTTCTCCATAGGCAGAGTTGGCGAAAGGTCAACCCTATTAGGTGCTTCTAGCCCTTAAATGGAAGTAATAGTTCCTTGTTCTGTCCTTCAATTGATAGGTGTTAGTGAATAGTAATGTGGTAATGGAGGGGAGAAGACTTCATGACCAAGTGCCATGGTTAAAGAGACCAGTTTATGGGGGCGTCCACATCCTGAGTGTATATATGTGAGGAGGGAGCATTCATGGATGCATGATTTGCCAACTCGTCCTTGGTTTTTCCACCCCTCTTGTGCCCCTTTTGCTTATCCTTGGCTATTCCTTGTATTACCACTTACAGCTCAAGGGTTAGAGCTTGCTTTGTATGATGTAGCAATTTTATTACCCCTTTGAGATGAGTCAGTTTATTGCTCATCGAGGTTGGGACATGCTATGGTTTCCTCTCAAATGCAAGGGAGCATCTTGTGCTCAAGAATCGGGTGATTGCTATGTGAGCTAGGTAGAGCTCATGCTAGGCTTTTCCCACATGCTAATTCTAATGTCTCTGGCATCTTTTGCATTTTGATTGTTCTTTCTTTGTTTTGTTGTGGCCTAAGTTTCTAGGCCACAACCTCCCAGGCAAAGTTTCTAGGCCCTACTCAAGGTATGTGAACATGCAAGTGCCAAGTCGCCAAGAACCAATGACAGGTTGTACATGAAGAATGGAGGTGATAAGATAAGATAAGATAATTTTATTAATGTCCAACAAATGACCATATTAGGTCAACGAGACTGTCGGTTACAATGATTACATCATGCAAGTCGGTGGACCAAAGGGTCCCCTTTAACATTTCTTTTAAAAAGCAGGAAATACATCTATAATTTAAGTAAATGTAAGTGTAGAAGCTAGAAGCTCTCGGCTTCGAAACAAAGTGTTGTGATGAAGCAGAGAAGGAGAAGAAGAAAGAGGAGGGGGGGAAGGAGTCTCCTGTCCAATCCCTACTCCTAGCATCCGAGGTTGAGAGAAGAAAACTGAGAGAAGCTTGTCAAAGTCTGCTGTCTTGTGGGCATACTGGGCTGTCGCTAATGTCGCCTGGAAGTTCTAGGGCACCTCCCAAGGGTGGATCCAATCCTAGAGCGCTGGTGCAGTCTGGTGGGTCATCCTCCCCGTGACTGCACTGATCTGGTCTTAGTGTCTGTGGCTTGGTCCATGGTTCTTTTGGTGCCCCGCGCTGATGGTAGCGCCCTAAAGAAACCCGTGATCTTCTGCATGGTGTTCGATCTGATGGGGTCAAAGTTTGAGAAGACTTGAAGAGACAATGGAAACGACCTCGAATCTTGTAGTACGCAGGGCATCCGAAGATGAAATGTGTCTCTGTCTCTATCTCCTGTAAGTGACAGAGCTGGCAAATCCTATCTGCCCTATCGATGTGGTGATCTGTCTCCACCTAGAGTCTATGCGACCCAAATTTGAGCTGCCCGAGGGGGATTCTAAGGGCATGCATCCAATGCTGGAACATGTATTGGGGTCTGATGATGAGCCCATCCCTGATCTCTAGGCAATGCTTCGCATAGAAGGCCATTTTTGGACGCAACCCATTGGGAGGGTTGGTCCATGTAGTCTGAATGTATCGTCTCTAAATATCCTCCTTAATGATTTTATTCAGCTCTTGCTGATTGGGAAGGAGGAGGCCTGGAGCATTCAGAGAGTACTGAAAAGGAGGGAGATGGTCAATCTGGATTCCCGAAGCCTCCAGAATCTTTGTCACACCGGTGTACCAACATTTGGATTGGCTTGTCTGCATACGGGCGATGTTCTCCGAGGAGCAAAATGCTAAATATGGGTATCTGTCACGACCCTTCCTTGTGTCTGCCAGGCCTCGGAGCTTGTGTAGGAGGGACACTAACCTGAATATCACCTCTAGGCAGAAAGGTTGAGCCCCGAACTCTGCTAGAATGATGTGCTGGGGGATTGTCTGTGAGATATAGGGTTTGTGATGTGGGATGGAAGGTGTTTAGTATGATATAAGGAAAATGGAATGTGCCATCTCAATCATGGCTTCCTAAGTAGTGCCCCTCCTATAACCCAAAGGGCCTTAAGGGAAGTCCTATTGGACTAGGGTTAAAGATCAACCGCCTTGGTAAGGTGAGAGCACAAGAATATGGTCAAGGTTTGTCGATGTTCCAGATCACCCGATCAGCCATACTAACTGCCCAAAAACAAGCAAGTATAAGCGCTTGATTGCAAAATGATCTAAGTACCTTTGAGTGGCAACTCACCTTTATCCAAGTGCTAATGTCGGATGGGTGAGAGGCACATGGCTGATGCAAGTGGCAGAGGCACATGGCATATCATCATCTATTGGTTTCTCACAATGGTTGTTGGTTGTGTGGTTGGCTGGTTGGTTGTCAAATGTAGGAGAAAAAATTTCTCCTACGGTGTTACCCATTTTGGTGGGTAACAGGCTTCACCAAAAGTGAAGCAGTTCGTAACTTGTTTTATATATATGTTGGGAATGATCTACTTATTTTGGTGCTATATGCAGATGATTTGTTTCTTATAGGGGAAAAGAAGCTCGTTGCTAGGTGTAAAGTAGATTTAGCAACAGAGTTTGAAATAAAGGACATTGATTTAATGCACTTCTTCTTGTGGTTAGAGGTTTGACAAAGACCAAGGGAGATTGTCCTTGGATAGGGGAATTATGTAGTGGAGATCCTGAAGACATTTCGGACGGAGCAATACAAGCCTATGGCCACACATATGATTCCTAATTTTTAGAAGGTGATTAGTTCAGATTCAGAGTTGGTGGATCCCATGTACAAGTAGTTGATTGGTTCTTTGGTGTATTTGGTCAATAGTAGGACAAATATATGTTTTGTAGTGAACGTCTTGAGTTAGTTCATGGTGGAGCCGAGGCAAAAGCATTGGATAATTGCGAAGCATGTGTTGAGATATTTGTGGGTACAATGGAGCGTGGTTGTGAAGTCAAGTTGCAAGGGTATACAGACTTAGATTAGGAAGGTAGTGCACTAGACAGGAATAACACCTTGAGGTATTGCTTTAGTTTGGGATCAGTGATGATATCTTGGTTTAGCATGAAGCAGACTTCTGCGGCACTCAGTTCAGCAGAGGCAAAGTATAGGTAGCGAGCACAACAATTTGTGAGGCCATTTGGTTCACAAATTTATTATTTATTATTTTATTATTATTATTAATTCTATGTGGTTCACGGTCCTCAGAGATCAGTGACTCGCTGTGACCACGGATTATTGTTCCAAGTAGATCCACCTAAAATGATCACTTCTCACCGGTTCAAACACGGAGCCTGAACCAAGAGTGTCGAGAGAATTAAACCCATGACTTCTCAATAGTAGGTGTGCTTAACTAAGGGGACTCGACCAATTGTGCTAAACATCAGGGCTCTTTGGCTTCTCATGATACTATTAGGTTTGTTTAATTAGGAGTTTGTTCTTGTTACCGACCAAAATGGGTAACTCCATGGGAGAAAATTTTCTCCTAAATTTGATAGCTAGCCGGTCAACTATATGTTAGTTTATGGTAGTATCAGACAGGTGTTTTAGTCTCAGATGATGCTAAGAGGCTAAGGAACACTAGATCTCCAAAACCCAAAAAAGGTTTTGCGAGCTAAGCTTGGGAAACACCTTAATTAAATTAATTTGTTATAATTAAATTATTTTGCAAATACTTAGGAAAAGTGGTAAATTAAAGTTAATTAATTAAGGATGTTCGAGATTGCTCTAGAGACTTCTATTGATGAAGTCTAATTGATCTTTAGCTGTTGACAAAGATTTAACAATGGTCGTTGAAGAATGATATATTATAAGAGCAACTCGAATGGATGGTGAGAGACACATTGAGCATTAGTTGATCAGTGAGCAAGGCATATCGAGCTACCCAGTTTGTAGTTTTCAGTGAGGGAAAAGTTCGAGCCAGGGAAGGAGAGCAACAAGGGTTTGCAACAAGGAGAATTTCCAGAGAAATTCTCATGTGGTTTTCTAGTTTCCAAAGTCAGGGAAGGAAGGACGAATTATCCAACAGGTAGGCTGAATTTTGCAGTGCGAGTTGCAGGGAGAGAGATCGATTCAGTTGCTAATGCCTGGATCAAGTCTAGGAGGCCTAGTGAATTGTTTCCAGAGGTAGAGACAGCCAGGATGACTTATCTGGAGAACTTTCGGAGGCAGATCAAATCTTCAGAGCAGGTAATGTGCATTTGTAGTCCAACTGTGCGAATTAGCTAGGAAGTGCGGGTTTGCTAAGGAGAGGCCAGGAGAGTTGCTGCTAGGGAAAAGATTTTTCCAGTATATTTTCTAGTTGAGAAAAATTGTTGGAGCTAAACCAGGAAGGCCAACAATTGTAATTCTCCATATTCGCTAGATAATAAAATAAACCCTCATCTATTGCATTGAACTTCTCTTTGGGGTTTTTTCAGGGACTTTTAGTCCAAAAATATGGTTGTCATTTTTATTGTGTGCATCTATTTCTCAGATCTTAATTTTATTTTCCACAACTTATTTTTATTGTGAAGAATTCATCAATGATTTATTCATTTCGTTATTTGTCGTAAACAAATAAACTGCTAATCAATTAGAGGAATAAACTCCAGTAGGTGCATTCAAGGAAATTTCACATGGTACCAGAGCATTGTTGATCAGATCAGAGGCTTAGAAGTGAGATGAAGTGAGATCATGCAGTTTCAGAGGAAGATTTGAAGCACTTTATCTAGATCTGCACAGGCCAACCAGGCAGTGTGAATTGCCGTTAATTTTCCAGTGTTCTATGCTTAACACAATCACTTACTCCAATTCTTCTTCAATTAGCAATCAATTTATCCAATATAATTCAATCTTTCATAAACAGTAATCAATTGTAAATAGAACAGTAAACCAATGCATAATAGAAGACAACCAAGAAAGAGAGACACTGGTCAAAGACTAGGGAAAAACTCCACAAGGGGGAAAACCCTTTTCAAATTTCTTCTTCTATTAGATTGTCATCAAATGTTCCGCAGAGAGATACAATGTTCTAATTCATTAATAATGAGTCAAAGTCAAACCTTTGACTATCCCAAAAGTCAACCAACCAATATCCAATGAAAGATGAGCCCATTTGTCAAATCTGGTCAACAAGTCAAATCTACAATTTTGGTCAAAGTCAATAGTGACAATAGCCCTAACCAATCAATGGTCAACAATCCTCCAAACAATTCGGTCAAAGCAACATCAAATTTGGCCTTCCAAAATCAGTCAACCCAAGTCAAAACAATCAACAAAATCCTCAGAGAAATTGGTCAAAGTCAACCCTTTGACCTGCGGGAACCCTAGCTTTAGAAATTTGGTCAATATTGGTCAAACTAGCACAAAAAAATTCGTTCAACCTTCCAGTCAACTTGGCCTCCCAAACAGATTAGAGTTTCGATCAAACAAAGTTAGAATTTTCACGGTCAATGTTGGTCAAACAATGCCCAAATAGAAGTCAATGCACTAAAACATAATTTCCTCTCTCCTCTTCACACATGTGAGCTCAGACCCTGCAATTCCAAACTTGTATGAGCCAGTTAGATTAAGAGAGATAAGATGTGATGTGTTGATGATGCTCCAAAGTGATGTGACGTGATGTGTATTTATATGAGGTTGATAAGGTGGCTTTTCCTTGCCCAGGCCCGACTTCCACTTTTATGCACATGTGGGTTTCACCTTAAAAATAATATTTTTGCTTGACCAAATTAAATTCTTCCAAGGGCTAGGAGGGGCTTCTCTGGATGAGGAAGGCTTCCCAATGGAGGGAATTTATCCTTGAGCTGCCAAATTAACACTCCCTCTCAGTTAGGGAGAAATTTCCGATGACATCATAAGTCCCATCTTAAATGTCCTGTCATCATCATCACTGTATCGTATCATGCCTCGTCTCTGCTCATCTGCTGAACATTCTCAAATCTAAAGAAGAAGAATCATCATCATAGGGGAGCTCCAACTACCACCCTATATCCAAGGACAATAGGCAAGATACCACAACCGTGAGAGGTAAGGATCACAGTCTATCCTATTGTCTACTAATCTTCCCATCTTGACCCTCAAGATTTAGTGGTAGAACACCAACATCCCATCACTTGAGCAAGATACCACTTATCATAAATGGTAAGGATCACAATCTATCTTAAGTCTCCTCACCCATTGGCCAGATGTATGGAAATCCCAACAAGCCCAACTTGTGGGTAGGATGCATACTAGGGTATACATTATCAAGTCGCAGACTTGAAGGTAGGGGGAGATACCCACTTGTCATAAATGACAAGGATAACACACATGCCCTATTCTCACCCGAATTGTACACCCAATGCGACAACACTTTGGACATGGGTTGTCACTTTGATCCTTGCCAATCTGTTTAAGCTATCTCCTAAATGCAGGCTAAGGGGAGTAGTCCCTATAGATGGAATGATGAGGAACCTTTTGGAAAGTAACAAGTTTAGGAGATACAACTGAGTATCCTAGCAAGTTGAATTAGAATTATTTGACAAGCAAAATTATTAAGCACAACCAATTAGATTTCTTGAAATATAAATGATAGACCAGTGCCTCAAGATTGATTACTTGCACAACAAAGATCAATATGTCAAGTTACTGGATGAAACAATTGCTGCAATGATGAGATGCAAAATCTATCCTAGATGAAGTGCAAGATCTAATCTAATGTGATATGCAAGATCTTGGTTGCTTTTAGTTAATATGCCTATTCTAGGTAAATCCCTCCTCTCAATTATTTTGGAGCTAGTCACAAATGCAAGTTGTAGATGTTGGAAAATGTAACTATGTTCGGTCTTCAATAATGTACTTGAGTCATCATGTAATGTACTTGTAAAAAGAATAAAGATATATATATCTATGTTATTGTGACTTATTAAAGAATGGGTTTCATGCTTGGGTCACCATGTTTTAGGTCAAAGTCCTTATTGAGGACTTCTAGGATTTATTCTGAGTCTATAGAGTTATTGTACATTTAAAGAGACCCTTATTGGGCTTTTGAATCATGTAAAAAGGTTAAGTACTAAGTCAAATATGAATTATGTAACCTCCACACCATGTCGGCCTAAAGACCCTATTCGACCCCACAAGAAGCTTATAAAAGGAAGTACATCGAATTCATTTGGAGCATCATTCTCTCATCAAGGTGGAATTCTGTTGTAGATGGGAAGAACTGCGGAAATCTCTTGTTGCTGGGTAGAAGTGTGAAGTTCTCTTGTAGCTAGGAAAAGGTGTGGAGTCTATTGTCGAGAAGCTGAAGTGAATGCGCTTTTGGGGGAGTCGAAGGAGACAAAGAAAATCAAAATTTTGGTGTGTCTCTCTCTGTTTCGTGCCCTGGATTGGGAGATCAAAGTCTTCCAAGTTTCATTGTTGCCGTAAGTTGCTGCATTGTCGAAGTTGCTGGGAAGAGGTCGAATTCTGGGAGGCTGACTTGGTGTAGAGGGAAGGTCTGGCCTTGGTCTAGGGTGAAGAGTCTCAAAGAATACTATTGAAAGGAAGAATTATCTTCACTGGGTTTTCCCTTGAGGGGGGTTTTTCCCTTGCATATGCCTACATCTGGTGTCTATTGTTTTATGTGTTACTGCTTTTGGTAATTGCTTGATGAACTAAAGAAAGAAGATATAAAGAATTGTAATAATAAGAAACATCAAAAGTAATTATCAAGAACAAGAAAATCTTTACTACCTTTTTGATTTTCTAACAGTAGGGAGAAGTCCATGGGAAGAAGGCTAAGGCTTCATTAATGATACCTCCCATGGAGTTCTAATGATCCAAATGCCGCCGTTCCTACAAGGGATTGCCCACAAGAGGACTGCAAGGTCACCTATGTTAACTGCAAATGAGGGTCTAGACTTCTCAAATTGGGTGAAGAAGGTGGTCCTATCTTTCTTACAACCAAGCTGATGCTTGGAGGTAAATTTTAAATGTGCACTTCTAATCTAGCAATGAAGATGGGATTAGCTTGCTTCAATGAGATTATAAATATGTAAAATGCTTCAACATGACAATGTTAAACCACTTGTAACCAAGGTATTCAAATATTACTTCTCAACACAAGATTACAAGAATGCCAATAACAACTTATGAAGCACTTAGAGACTAGCTCATTGAAACAATATTAGCAATGAGAGTTAAAATGATTCCAATGTGCTTATGAGAGATCTCTTTTATCTTATGTTATGTCAATTAGGAACAAGAGCAATTTTAAATGTTTCTTTAAGCACAATAGAGTGAACACAATGATATAAGAGCAATGAGATTGCTAACAGTGATAAGTGATGTAAGAAGAGACTAACAAATGCATTTAACTAACTATGAGATGCTAGAAGAAGCAACTATGTAATGATGGAAATCTTCAAGAGTTAGTATGCAAGAATACCATCTTATCCTCGAAACCAAAGAGAGATTGATCCAATCGTTTAACCAATGCTTGTGTTCTTAGAAAATGAAATCAGACTTCAAGATATCTTAAAGCACTAATCAGATCAGTCCACTATTATCATGAAATTAGTCCCAAAATTACTTGCAAATAATGATGATTTAGTACTTAAATTAATATTTGATGTTCTTTAAGTGTCTTAGGCTCAATTGGACTTAGCTTTAGGACTATATCTCAGAGATTATACCACTGTTATAACTTATGACTTGCTTCAGATCTGAATATTGATATGACAGTCAAGAAAGGGTGAGGGTAGAGAGAGGGCAAACCTCGAGGCCTTATGGCCTAGTTTCAACACCAAGTATGCTAAGTTGAGACACCAAAGAGGAGTGTGACCTTCCCAAACACCTGCAACCACAGAGATTAGCTAAAGACAAATGAAAACAATACCTTGAGCCCTCACGGCTAGGGTTGACTAGACCTCCTAGGCATGTGACCCTCTTTGGATTACTGATATATGAGGTTTCAAGCCCCAAAATGGTGATGGACAGTCTCTAAACAAGTGTGAAACCTCTTTAAGACACCTGTAAACACAAAGTGTTAGATCTAGAACCAAATTTAATGATATATCAAGCCCTCACAAGCCTGCGGCTTGGCCTAGTAGGCCTCTAAAGGCTTGCGGCCTTGTGAAATAGTGGCCCTGAGCCTTGCAGCTAGGGCTAGAAGGCTAATGTGATGGGAAAATAGTAAAAGAAAGCCCTCAAACCCTCTTCAAAGGGGATAATAGACCTACAAAACAAAATATTAGCCACCAAAACACAAGACTTAAGACTTTTAAGAGATCCAAATATGACAATAATGATTTGTTGATGGAAAACACTTCACAAACCCTTGGAAAAATGGTTTAGGCTTATAAAAAAAGGTTCGATCAAATATAAAACTAATGCAATAAAATTGAAGTACCTCCAACCCTTCGGCCCTTCTTAGGAGGCCTAACTAGGCTTGCGGCTAGGCCAAGATAGCCTCAAGCTCTTGCGGCTAGCCTCAACAAGCCAAAACATGTTAGGTTCAAGCTCAAAAATGGCTATTACCACAAGAAATCCAGCTGCAAATACTTCAGATGACAAAAACTTATGAGAAACCCAGTTGATGCAGTGAATAAGACCTCCTAGGGCTAGCGACTCCCTCAAGAGGCAAAGCATTGCAATTTGGAGATATGGGTTTGGTAGATCAGGGCTTCTAGACCCTAGATCCACCCTTAAAACTTGAACGCCCTCCTTCCTTTGGCTGGACGACTCCTCCAAAGATGAATGTGTGCCCAAACCATAGTTGTCTAGGCTAGGTGAGGGCTTAAACCCTCTAACTTTGAATTTTCCCTTGAAAGCTTAGTCTTTGGCACTTGCAAATTAGATAAATAGAGCCATCCACAAGATATAGAAGAAATTTGAAAATAAATGCCCAAAATTTATGTACACATTGAAAAATTAAAATAAAAGGGTTAGTATGAAATATTTACAGATTATTCACAATATTGACAAGAAAAATTAGGCTCTAATTAGTAGATAAACCTTTAAAGCACAAGTAGATTTTGAAAGTAAGTAAGATATTTTCTTTTCTTATTAATATATTGGCCAAAACCCTACATCGTAAATAGTTAGATAAGCCGAGAAACCAAACAAAGTGTGGTCACCTCAAAGTCCATGTACTTGGGGGTTGCCCAAGGGCTGAATAATCTGAAGATCTCTACGCACTTGAAAGATAGATTATAAGATCATAGGGGTTCGATTCACACAAGAAACCCAAAGATCTAGAGATATCTGCTAGATCTACTAGATTTAGAGCAATGTTTTAAAACTCCGACTCCGACTCCGACTCGGTCGAGGGTCGACTCCGACTCCGACTCTGACTCGGTATTGACTCGGCCGACTCGATTTCAATGACTCGGTCATTGTAAAAAATACATTAAATATTTATCTTTTATAAAAACACATAATTTTAAAGATTTTCATTCATGTTTCCAAACACACAACATTAGAATATAGATAGAAGACAACATATGATCAATACTAGGAGAGGGGAATGGATCCCAAAGACCAAAAAACCAATTAATAAAACCATTTGGAGTCCCCCACACTAAAAAAAAACATAAAAAAATAAAAAAAATTGCGTTTTTGGGAGTTCACTCGCTGCTTTCCTTGACCCGACTGGGTTGATACGGACTCGGCCGAGTCGACCGAGTTAATACCGAGTCGACTGAGTCATGCAATGACTCGGCCGGCTTGGCATTAACTCGGCCGGCCGAACCAGTTCAACCATTGAGTTGAAATTTTTTTGGCCAACTCAGACCAACTCGGCCGAGTCGGTTTCGAGCCGGCTGGGTTTAAAAACATTGATTTAGAGTGTTTACTCTAGCCCAATACCTAATGCAAGACACCTTTGCAAATAGATAATCCAACCACTGGCAATAAAACAACAATCTTCAGTAGAAACACTCAGAGCATTAAAAACATTCAACACATACCATAAATCACTGAGAGAGAGATACCTTGAATTGAAACACCAAAGACTTTTGCATTTATTCAAGAAATATCTAGTAGAGCTAGCTCAGTACATCCAATCCTAAGATGAATAATGAGGAGCCTTAGGCTTCCTTATATAAAAAAAATGAGAGTTCTAGACCCCTCCAAGTGGAGAAATGGCTAGTTTGATTTGATCCTGTTGTCACTCAAATTGTACATGCATTGTGCGACAACGACTCAAGGCGGGCGCTGTCACTCCGATCCTTGCCCTCTTCATTCTAGCTGTCTCCCAACAATAGACTATGGGGGGTAGTCCCTATGGAAAATGAGAATGCAATACTTGTTGGCAACCAACAAGTTTGGGAAACACGATTGAATGGCATAGCCACTTGGTTGATTTTAGCAACTCAATAGATTAGTTTAGATTATTTAAGTGAAACTAGTGCCTTATGGAGTCAACTACTTGCTTTATATCTATTAAATACCAAATGACCGGATGAACAATCATTGCTTACAGGATGCTTAGATATCCTATATGAAATGCCAGTCCTACAATCTAGGCGAGATGCAAAAATCTTGGTTTATTTTAGTTAAATGCCTAACTAAATGTATCCCTTAATACTCAACTGTTTTGAGGCTAGTGTCTAAAGTAGGTTGTAGAGAGAAGTCAAGGCGAAGCAAGCAAAGGCTTGGTTAACGATACCTCCCCTTGAAATCTAACCACTTGGTGCCTCCAGTTCTACGGAGATTGTGGCTCTAATGACTGCAAAGTCACTGTGTTAACCACTAGAGAGGGTCTATCCTTCGCAACCTACAAGATGAAGGGTGTTCCTATCTTTCTATCAACCAAGCTTAGGCTTGAAGGTTAATTAATTAATGTAAAACTAGGCCTAGAATGCAAATGCAAGATTGATTTGAGTGATCTTGAGTTAAGATTTCTTATGATCTTAAGTACTTAGTTATAATTGATCTTTAATTGTGAAAAAAGAGTACTTAATTGACAAATAAGGGAAAATATTAACCACAAGACAGGAGTGCTCAACTTCAATAGTGCTCAAAAGATGTATCCAATGTAACCAAGAGATAATTGATCAAGTATTAAAATGAAACAAGATAGATGCTCTTGTAAAATTACAACAATTTACCAAAATGCGAAAGAGAAATTATCATCCACTATAGATATTCAATTTAATAAATCAATGACAATAATGGCAACAAAAAACTTGAGCACTTATCCACAATATCACTTAGAACAATTAACCAAGGTTCTTTAAAGTTTAGAGATAATGAACAGGATGCCAATAAGAGATTGCTCAAGAGATGGACAATTTAGATGATTAATGTTCTCAATTAGCGATATTTCAAATTATGTTAATAAGATATCACAATGCTAATGTAAAAGAACAAGAGATGCCAATTGAACAATGGTAACCATTCAAGGAGATTATAGATCTTAGGATTAGGTGCTTTTATGAGTGAGTTATATAGTGTAAATTCCTTAGATTATGAAACTCACAAAACATGCAATATGTTAGTATTCTTATTAGAGAGCAATAAAACCACTTAACCAATTAACAATCCAATCAATACTAACAATCCTTTCCACAATATGCTATGTTTACCAATAGAGAATAAACCAATAAAAGCCTTATGTAACCTATGTTCCAATGACATCCGATGAGCAATGATTAAACTCTTAGGACAGCAGTAGCTAATCTTATGCTAAATATGCCAAAGTCCACAAGTTATCTCTTTTTCTTGATTTAAATGAGAGCACTTTAGATGAAATGCAAACAGTGAGAAAATGCCTATGAGTGCAAGCATAAATGAGATGAATGGGACAGCCAAGACAAAACAAGAGGGAAGCACTCTTAAAACATTTTGCCAACACAAGAATGTCACCAAAGATGCAAATGCTTAATGAGTTAAGGATCCTTTCCAATGTCAATGTTATGTTACATCAGACCTTATAATGCTTCTCCAAACAGTATGACAGTCACCAAAACTTATGAAAATTGTCAAACAATGATTATTCAACTTAAGCAAGTGACTTCTTAATGAATCTAGGTGACCTATTAATGATTTTTATGCCACTTTTATGAGTTATATACAATTGTTATGCAAATGATTATAGGCTGCGAATAAAACAGTGATAGAGATGAGGGTTTGAGGAGGCAAACCAATAGGCCTTTAGGCCTAGAAGATGAACAACTTGCTTGCCCAAAATTTGTCCAATGGAATGATGTTAATTTTAGGCAACAATGGTATGCTCTTATGCTTTAGAGCAATTTGACTTCAATTTATTTATTAGCCCAATATCAGTATCCAGATTAGCAATCACATCAACATGATAGTCAAATGCAGATAGAACATAAACATAAACAGTGGAAGACAAGCCAAGGCAAGAGGATACAAGATGTGGCACCAGCCAGGGACATACCCCAATGTGGGGAAACCCTTTATCAATTCTTCTTATATTCTTCAATAGTTCAGCAAAGGGAGAGATAGTACAATTTACAAATCTGATAATTTATGACAGCAGCAAAAGAGCCCTAACCAGAAAGTCAATGCTGGTCAACAAAAGAGATTTGACCCTCAATAAAAGGGTCAACTTCAGTCAACTTCGGCCTCCAAACAACAAGATGAATCAGCCCTCAAAATAACCCAAAATCAGCCCAGTGAAATTTGGTCAAGCTGCCAATCTGTGGTTAGCCCTAGCTGCAGTCAACGTTGGTCAAAGTCAACGTTTGGCCTCGATTTCTGTGCCCAAATATGCGGCCTCCCCAAACAGTGATAGCCCCCACAAAAATGCAGTCAAAGGAGGTCAACGCATGTTGGTCAATGCTTGGTCAAACTGTCCAGAAATTCGGTCTCTTGAAATTTTGGACTCCTGAAATTTCGGACGTGTGGAGAGAGAGGCCTAGAAATCCGTACCCAATCAATGAGTAGAGAGAGAGAGAAGTGTGAAGATGAGTGTGTCCAAATGAGGCTAAGGCATCATGTATTTATAGCAAACGTTGAGGATGAATAGACATGACTGTTGGACTTCTGAGCCTACATAAGTTTGCTGGCCGACCTTGACAATTTGTCCCTAATCAAAATAAATTCATAACTTCATTTGTACATGTTGGAATCGGATGATCTTTAGATCAATCCTATACATCTTGGAAAGAGAAATCCAAGAAAAATATCAACTGTCATAAATAAGATGACCCATGTGGAGTTTGGCCCTAGTTGCCAATTTTAACACTCCCTCTCAACTAGGGAGAACTCCATTTGCTAATCCATCTGCCAATTTGTACTATCTCTGCCATCAATGCACTGCTTTGCTCTGCTGAACTATGAAGAAGAAGAAGTGATCGATAATGTATCATACTATTCTCTATTGACCCGAAGTCAGTCCCAATCAAAGGAGAGTGTGTCATACCACTCTTACTGACCTGAAGTCAGTCCCAATCAAAGGAGAGTGTCTCATACCACTCTTACTGACCCGAATTCAGTTCCAATTGATCCCAGATCAATATCAGTCATCCTAGCATAGTGAGTACGGTAGTATACAATGCGTCCATTGGTAGTACTATGGTCCCTATCCTCATTTCCCTACTCATTGGCCAGAGGAGAGGTACTTCCCATGAGTCCCAGAATTCATGGGTAGGATGTCTCAGCAGGAGAAGGATGAACCACTCATCCTGCCTACATGTCACCAAGGGTTATCGTAGGGGAAGGTTGAACCACTCACCCTGTACACAACAAACCACTATGGGAAGGCTGAACCACTCACCCTACGGTTTCTCATCGCTCCAAGAAGTACTCCAAACCCCCCAGAGCTCCCAGAGCTCAATGTCCATCTCATACAAGACCCTCATAAGAGGGTCTGTCCACGACTCCAATTCATTCTCGGAAGGCCAAGAACTTGACCTTCCCCAAGGGCTTTGTCAGAATATCAGCGACTTGCTCATCAGTCCCAATGTGATGGAGCCTTATTGCTCCTCGTTGTACCATATCCCAGATAAAGTGGCACCTTATATCTATATGCTTTGAGCGATCATGAAACACGAGATTCTCTGATAATCGGATCCCATTCTGGTTGTCGCAGAAGATCACAGTGGTATCTTGCACATGTCCAAACAACTCATTGAACAGCTTCCTCAACCAGACAACTTCACAGGAGGCCATACTAGCAGCTATGTATTCAACCTCGGCAGTGCTCAAGGAAACCGATTTTTGCTTCCTGCTCATCCAGGATATCGTAGTAGAACCCAAAGAAAAACAACATCCAGAAGTGCTCTTGCGATCCACCACACTGCCAGCCCATTCAGCGTTAGAATAACCATGCAGCCTCACATCTCTGGCAGTGTATCTCAGTCCATGAGTGATTGTGCCCCGAAGATATCTCAGAAGATTCTTGGCACCAATCTAATGTATATGATGAGGCTCAACCATATATTGGCATGTGTTAACTACAAAACATATGTCCGGACGGGAGATCACCAAGAACATCAGTGCTCCTATGAGTTGACGATACTCAGAAGCATTTCCCAATTTTGGTCCAACAACACTACCACATAACTTATTAAACTTAAGTTCCATCGGAGTAGTCACAGGCTTGCAGTCCACCATCCCAAATCTTTCCAATATATTCACAACATATTTTCCTTGAGAGAGGAAAATTTCACCTGGCTTTTGCTAGACCTCCAACCCTAGGAAATAATGCATTGGTCCTAGGTCCTTCATCTCAAATTCAAAAGCCAACTCACTCTTACATTTGTGAATGAGAGGGTCTACACTTCCATCAGCTCCATGCTTGATTTTGTAGAGCCACTTAGAGGTGACAACCGATTTGTCTTGGGGTCTAGGGATCACATCCCAGACACCATTCTTCATAATTGACTCGTATTCTTCATTCATAGCATCCTTCCATACTTGATACTTCATGGCTTCTTCGAATGATGAAGGCTGATTTTGAATGATAATGCTCATGGCGGTCAAATATCCTTGATACCTGTTTGGCTTCTTGCTTTCACCGAAAGTCCCCTTGGTGCAATGTGTCTCTCAGCATCTTCGAAAGTTTCCCTAAGCCATGAGGGTCTCCTTTTGGAGGAGGAGGGTTCATGAGGAGGAGGATCAATAGGATCCATAGATTCGTCAACATCATGCATCGTTTCTTCTTCTTTTGCACCCTGATTTTCGGTGTCAGCTTCTTTGTCCTTCCGTAGGATAGGAAGGTTGTTGATCTTCCTGAGGGCCATATATTCGTCGAAGGTGACATCATGACTTATCTCAACAGCCTTTTGACCAGCTACATAAATTCTATATCCCTTAGAATTTTCACTATAGCCACAAAGATTCCTTTCTTCCCAGATGCACCTAGTTTGATTCTTTTCTCTTTCGTCACATGAAAATATACGGGGCTTCCAAAAAATCTAAAATGAGAGACCAATGTTTGATGAGAGCATCGATTTTGAACATACACGGCGGTATTTGCAGCTTCAGCCCATAGGAACTTCGGAAGGCCTTGATTATGAGCATGGCACGAATTGCTTCTACAATAGAGCGATTCTTCCTTTCAGCCACACCGTTCTGCTCAGGAGTGTATGGCGTTGTAGACTCCCTCTTAATGCCAGCTTCTCTACAATAATCTTGGAATTCATTAGATTCGTACTTGGTCCCATTATCAGTCCTCAATATCTTGATTTTCTTCTTGGATTGGTTTTCGATCAAAGCTTTGAAGTGTCGGAACCAGGTGAACACTTCATCCTTCTTCTTCAAGAAGTAGATCCATGTCTTGCGAGAATAATCATCCGTAAAGGTGAGATAATATAAGTATCCTCCCAAAGAGTTTACGAACATCATACCAGATATGTCGGAGTGGATCAATTGCAATATATATGTGGTCTTGCTATTACTTGAGGGGAATGGTCCCCTTGTAAGTTTTCCTTCGGCACATCTTGGACATACACCTTCATGCTGTACTATGAACTCGCGCATACCTATCACCATCTATCTCACATCGGGTAGGGCCTTATAATGAAGATGCGCAAACCTCTGGTGTCATGGTTCAAATTGTAGAGATGTGTCGCAAGACATGGCTCCTAGTGGACTTCCTCCAACTTGATCCGAAGTGTCAACCTTGAACCCAAGAGTAAAAGCATCTTTAAAATATCTTTTCCAAACACGTACCTTTCCATCGATGAATGCCACCTTGAATCCTTTGTCCTCCATGGTTGAAATGGACACTAGGTTCTTCTTGAGATCAGGTACATATAGTATTTCTTGCAAATGGATAGTGTTACCTTGATTCAATTGAAGGGTAACATTCCCTACTCCCTTCACGGGATAGATGGCATCATCTCCAAGGATGATCTCCAAGTTTGTCTCCTTTTCTATTAGATTAGAGAGGGTTTCCTTGTATCCGGTGAAGTGCCTTGAGGCACCAGTGTCAATCAGCCAATTTCCTTAAGTGTTAGGAGGAGAGGCAGCGGAGAGGGCCGATATAAGATAGTACTCTTTTTGCTTATTGTTAACAACATTGGATTTTTCATACCTGGAGTTCCGTGATTTCTTGGAGGGTTGACCACTTCCTTGATGTCTTGCATTCCTTTTTCCTTTGTCATTGGACCTGCCATTCCTTTGATCGTTGTTGTTGAAGTTGCTCCTGGAATGGTTGTGATCATCATCATGCGACGTGTCCCTTCTATTTGGACACTCCCTTGCATAGTGGGCAAACTTATTGCAAACAAAGCATCTTCCCTTCCTTCCATTTTTGAATCTCGGTCTTCCTTGACTTTGCTTCTTTGAACTTGCATTGTTCTTCCTCTTGGCATGAGTGGAGAATGCAGTAGGGTTGCTTCTATTAGAAGGCATTTCTTGCTTCACCATTCTTGTTTCTTCTTGAATGCATCTCGACATCAATTCTTCGAACCCTGGAATTCGATCATTGTTGAGTATGGTGGTTATAAATATATACCACTTAGATGGGAGTCCTCCAAGGGTGGTGAGAGTAAGTTCCCTATCAGGAATGACCTCTCAAATCGAGAGTAGATCATTCTTGATCTCAGTAATCCTCAAGAAATAGGATTGAATGTCCTTGTCCTTGCCCTTCTTAATATCCTTCAACTTATTCTTGAGAAATAGAATTTGATTAGCATTACTAACCTTAAACATGCCGACCTTGTCGTAGATCTCCTTGGAGGTCTTCAATTCAGAGATATAGGCCACCAGATACTTGTCAATGGAATCCCTGATAGTCTTCTTCGCCTTGGCTTCAACCATATTGTACTTGGTCTTTGCAGCAACCGGTGTATTTGAAGGAGGCTCAGGGATTTTAGCCTGCACATAATCCATCACTTCTTTTTCTTCCAAGTTCAAATCAAGAGACGTCTTCTATCCATGATAGTCAGATTTATCATGGATCTTGTCTTCATCCGGGAAGTAGGATGAGGAACCCATTGACCCTTTTGTCCTTGTCCAACTGTCTTTGGTGATTACTCTTTCACTCTTGCTTGGGCTTTGTCTTCACCTCAGCTCTGATACCATGTTAATTTTAGGCAACAATGGTATGTTCTATGCTTTAGAGCAATTTTACTTCAATTTCTTTATTAGCCCAATATCAATATCCAGATTAGCAATCACATCAACATGATAGTAAAATGTAGATAGAAGATAAACATAAATAGTATAAGACAAGCCAAGACAAGAGGACACAAGATGTGACACCAACCAGGGACAATCCCCAATGTGGGGAATCCCTTGATCAATTCTTCTTATATTCTTCAATAGTTCAGCAGAGAGAGAGTGTACAATTTACAAATATGATAATTTATGACAGCAACAAAAGAGCCCTAACCAAAAAAGTCAATGCTAGTCAACAGGGCAGATTTGACCTTCAATAAATTGGTCAACTTTAGTCAACTTCGGCCTCCAAACAACAAGATGAATTAGCCCTCAAAAGAACCCAAAATCAATCCAGTCAAATCTGGTCAAACGACCAACCTATGGTCAGCCCTAGCTATAGTCAACGCTGGTCAAAGTCAACATTTGGCCTCGATTTCTGTGCCCAGAAATGCGGCTTGCCCAAACAGAGATAGCCCCCACAAAAATGCAATTAAAGGAGGTCAACGCATGCTGGTCAACGCTTGGTCAAACTATCCAGAATTTCTCTCTCTTGAAATTTCTCTGTCCTGAAATTTCGGCCTCCTGAAATTTCACTCTCCTAAAATTTCGGACGTGTGGAGAGAGAGAGGCCTAGAAATCTCTACCCAATAAATGAGGAGAGAGAGAGAAGTGTGAAGATGAGTGTGTCTAAATGAGGCTAAGGCATCATGTATTTATAGCAAACTTTGAGGATGAATAGACGTGACTGTTGGGCTTCTGAGCCTACATAAGTTTGCTGGCCGACCTTGACAATTTGTCCATAATCAAAATTGATTCATAACTTCATTTGTACATGTCGGGATCGGATGATCTTTAGATCAATCCTACACCTCTTGGAGAGAGGAATCCAAGAAAAATATCAGCTGTCATAAATAAGATGAACCATGTGGAGTTTGGCCCTTGTTGCTAATTTTAACAAATGACCACTTGCAACCACAAATATTAGCTTAAAAATCTCTACGAACACCAAGTGTTAGAGACAAAAAATCAATGATAACCCAAATTAGAGATGGAAAGACGCAAAGAGGGCTAGAATGAGGCAAGGATGAGGGAAAGAAAGCCAAGAAAAGGCAACGAATAAGGGAAAAGGCCTAGTAGGCCCACGATAAGGAGGGAAAAGACCCTTAGGCTTGTCGTCAAGGGCTGCTAGGGCCTGCAACACCTAGGGCAGGCCTCTAAGAGGCACCCACTAGGCTGGTTAAGGGTGCCGAGAAGGGAGAGGAGGCCATAATGCCTGCGGCAGAGGTGAGGGAGGCTCACGGAAGGCAGATGAAGGAGGGAGAGGGCTAGCGGAGGGGAGGAAAGGTCCGCGACTAGGAGAAGTAGCCCTAAAGTGCTTGCGGCAAGGGAAACAAGGGCCATGACTAGGGTTTCCAGGCCAAAGAAGGGCAGCGGCTCATCCAAAAGGGAAGGGCTACGACTAGGGCTAGGAGGCTAGGTGCTAGGCCTAGAAGGCCTAAAAATTTTACAAACCCTTGTAAAAATTCAAAATTTGCTTAAGATCTTCAATATTGTCCAAAAATCACCACAAGATCTTCCCTGAGGGCTAGCGACTTCTTCTCTAGCTTGTGCATTGCGCTTGGAGGGGAGCTAGAGGGTGGATCTTGCCTTTCTAGGCCTAGATCCACCTCAAAACCCCAATGATTTTCTTCGAGGCTGGAAACCCTCACAAAATTGATATGGCTTGAGATTTCACCCGCATAAATGAAAAAAAAAAATCTTCAAAATCCCAATATATACAAAAATTCAAAATAAACCCCAAAACCCCAATAGCTGCAAAACAAGGGCTAGAAATAATTTACAAAATCTGTTTTACAAAATATTTACAAATATACAATGCTTGTAAATATAATATTTTTTGGGAAAATAGATTTTGAATAGTGGCAATGGATCAATGTATTTTTTAAAGTTGGAATATTGGCCACACTCTTTAGTGAAGTAAGAACACCATATAAAAATTCCTCGAGCCTAAACAAGGTCGACTCTTCCTCAAGGTCCGTGAACTTGGAGCCCAAGGGCTAGTGTATCTGCAAATCTCTATATATTTTCTCAAGCAGACTTGTTAGATCATATGGTGAATTATATCACCTAAGATAAAACCAAATTTTACCAATAGAATGTTCTTATCACCGATAAGTGAAATATCAAGTTCATAAATAATTTTAGCACAATATATGAAAGCATATAACTGGCAATTACCATAGATCAATGGAACAAGAACACCATGAACTGATCTCCAAAGTCTTTTTATTATGATATCAAACATTCCCAACAGAGCAATGGGTCAATACCAACGTTACAAAGTTACATCATCCATTGATAGTCTAGACCAGAATTTTCATCATGACATGAGAAGCAAAATGGCTTCTATTTATAGAGAAATCCTCCAAGTGGAAAATAACAGTTAGTTGGTTTGATCCTTGTCAAAATAATCTCGACCGTTGATAAGAATTTGATCGTCTTTTAATCTCTACCGTCAAAAATATTTATTTTGAGGAATATTTCGAATTTCACTTAAAACCCATTTTTTATTAATAAAAAAATTAATATTTTGGATTAATTTCCTCAAAATTTTGACTTTGAATTAACCAACAAGGTCCAAGGGCTTTATTTTTCATAAAATATCCATTTTTTCCTTTGTGGGGTGTTAATTTTAGTTAACAATGGTATGTTTTATGCTTAGCACAATTACTTCAATGTTCCTTTAGCAACCCAATGACAACTTCAATTTAGTATTCCAATAGCAATCACATTAACCATTAATCACATTGACAGTAAAAGTAGATAGAACATGAAACAAAATGCAGAAGACAAGCCAAGACAAGAGGACACCAGATTTGGCGGATGCTAGGGAAAAAACCCCAATGTGGGGAAAACCCTTTGATCAAATCTTCTTATTATTATATCAAATGTTTAGCAGAGAGATAGAGTACAAAAGTAAAATTGACTTCCAAATCAAAGTCAAAATAACCCTGTCAATTTTGCAGTTAAACTCGGCCCTAACCAGAAAGTCAAAGATGGTGAATGCAGCAGTGCAATTTGCCTCCTTGAGCTTGGTCAACCTCAATCAAATTGGGCCTTCCTTGTTGGTCAAATTCAGCCAAAAACAGTAAAAAAAACTGCAGTCAAAGTTGGTCAACCTGAAGTCAACGCTGCGGTCAAATAGGCCTGCAATCAACGCAGGTCAAAGTCCTCCTTTTGCTTGGGTTTCTGTGCCCAAAAATGCGGCCTGCTGAGACAAAAAATCACCCTGAAAATTGGAGTCAAAGGATGCCCAAAAATTCAAAGTCAACGCTAGTCAAGGTGTAGAAAACTCTGAAATTTTCGGCCCTGTAATTTTGTTCAAAAATTCGTCCTCCTTGTGCCACACGTGTGAGAGAGAGAATGCTTAATGTTGTAAGAACCAATGAGAGGAAGAGAGAGAAGAATGTGTGAGTGATGATGATGCCAAATGATGTGAGAGAGCACTTGTATTTATACAAGTCGTTGAGGGTGAAGGGTCATGTCTATTGGGTTTCATAAGCCTACATGATGATGTGGCTGACCTGAACAATTTGCACATGTGTGGGCATAAATTCAAGAACACACTTCCGCGTGTCCAAATTGGATGATCTTTATATCAATTTTTGTCCTCTCGAAAAGAGGAATTTAATGCAATCATCATCTCAATCAAATGAGCTATCCCAAGGTGGAATTTGGCCCTAGTTTCCACTTTTAACACTCCCTCTCAACTAGGGAGAATTCCACCTGCTAATTCATCCATCATCATCGATCATCATGCCATCTCGTCGTCATGAACCATCTCTGCATCTCATCTCATCTCTGCTCTGCTGAACATTGATATGAATAATGAAGAAGAATCGATCGAGAGTGAGTCACAAGACCTTACCACTCTCCATTGAAAAAAGTCTGTCTTGATCCCAGGTCAAGTAGTTGTGGGACACCATGCATCATAGACATAGGGAGTACGACAATGCATGATGTGTCCATCGGTAGTGCTATGGTCCCTATCCACTTTTTCCAACTTATTGGCTAGATGAGAGGTACTTCCCATGAGTCCCAGACTACATGGGTATGATGTATGCTGGGGCATCAGTAAGAGAAGGTGAACCACTCATCTTGCTCATATGCTATAGGAGAAGGTGAACCACTCATCATATGCATATGTCAATCGTAGGGGAAGGTGAACCACTCACCCTACACACGTGTCATCAATCATAGGGGAAGGTGAACCACTCACCCTACACACATGTCATCATGGGGTATCACAGGGGAAGGTGAACCACTCACCCTGTACATAGCGCACCAATAGGAGAAGGTGAACCACTCACCATATGGTCGCTCATAGCTCCAAGAAGTACCCCAAGGCCCCAGGAGCTCCCAGAGCTCAATGTCCAACTCAAGCGAGACCCTCATGGGAGGGTCTTTCCACGACTCCAAGTCTCTTTTGAAGGCTACGAATTTGAACTTCCCTAAGGGCTTTATGAGGATGTTTGCGACTTGCTCATCAGTCTTGATGTGTTGGAGCCTTATTGCTCCCTGTTGTACCATATCCCGGATAAAGTGGTACCTAATATCAATGTGCTTGGAGCGGTCGTGAAACACGAGGTTCTTTGAAAGGCGAATCCCACTCTGGTTATCACAGTATATCATGGTGGTATCCAACTGATGCAGGGCTACCCCTGCACATACCCATAGTATGCAATGTGCATGAAACGCATAAAAATAGTTGTCCCAGGAGTTTAACTCCCTAAGGAGTCAAATCTTCAAGCTCCAAATGGTTAAGCCCTTTATAATTGTTCCTTGTTATTGGAATTCAATCACCCCGCTTAAAACCCTCTATTGGGACCTTTTACCCCCTCAAAACCTTCATTAACCTTTTTAATGAAGTCTTCCATTTGTTCCTCCCTATCGGGATTTAAACCTGCAACTGCAACCTTTAATTAACCCATAAATCACATATATAATACCCTTTCCCTTTAAACCATTGGTTAATATATGAAAACCACACAAAATCACGTATCACATTAAAATCCCTTATGACTCAACTACAAAGGAAATCCTAGCAAAACATCGTTTCCACCTTTTGTATGACCACACAGAACCCGAGGTTGTACCTCCTCGCTAATCGCTATCGACCCTACCGCCTGTCTTTAACACAAATATATATAACTTATCCTTCCTCCGACTTCGATCTCCGATATTACCATAGAGCCGGATCTCAAGGTTTATATACCTGCACATATAAATATATCGGGTCCGCCTTAAGTCGCTACTCCTTCGATAGGCCCGAACTCTGCTTGGCCCGATTGCCGATCTCCGATTTATCGGCGATCTCTATATCGACATTCCGATCCCTTGTCTTCGGCATATCTACTCCCCGATATGCGATCAATCTTTTGCCGTTAGATCAACTCCGATCCAATGGCCCTCATTTCATCGCAATGTCACAATCGGCCGATCCACCCATAAAGACTCCGCCAATGCGATCAATCCCGACTGTTGATCTTTTAGATCTAACTGTTGTTGAGTCTTCTCGCGACTGTTTCCTTTAGTCTTTATTCCGCTTATCTTCAATGAACTTTGTGTTATAAATGACTCTCGGCCATACTCTGTTTGCAATTATGGGTTCTTATATAATTTCTCTGGGAAGGCTTTGGATAATTGACTGAGCATAAAACGCTCAAACACTACTAATTAAGGATGATCATGCTATTTCAACCACTATCATTCATAAATTCATGCATAAAATAGAGAAGAAGGCTTAGGTTCTTCCGCAGGCATACACATAGAGAAAAGCAAAGGATCCCATACAAATGGCCTATTAACACATGTATTGAAACATTTATTCCATATATCACTATATTCAGAGTCTCGCCTCTGGCTTGACTACGCAATATTAAACCTCTGTTACAGTGAAATCTTCGCTTCCTCCCTTTTGCTCCTCTCGCTAATCTTCCAGCCTCTCTCCTAGTCTAGCTAACCTACCCTTAAATTATACAAAGGGTTCACACTTTATACAAAAGTGGATTCATGAACCATTTTTTGGTTCAAAACTAGAAATCTCTCAACCTCTCCTAAAAAGTCTCTTCAAACCCATTCTTTTCTAAACCAACGCTAAATCAAGCTTTCAGTTTCCTCATTTCCTATTCAAACCAATTAAATCTAACAATTTGGCCTGATCTCCACACAAGGAGAATCAATCAGCTACTATGCTTGTTTTCCCATATTTTACAATAAATAAACACTCTCACATATTTAAATAAATAAAATCAACTAAACTCTTTGTCTTTCAACCCCTTGCTAGTCACAACATGTGATCATGCTATCACATTGCTGACTAGGCCTGAATGCTCCTGCATCACCAACACATGCTCAGATAGCTCACCAAAGAGCTTCTTCATCCAAACAACTTCACAATAGGCCATACTAGCAATAATGTATTCGGCCTCGGTGGTGCTTAGGGCAACCGATTTTTGCTTCCTTCTCATCCAAGAAATTGAAGTAAAGCCCAATGAGAAGCAACATCCAGATGTGCTCTTACGATCTACCACATTACTAGCCCATTCAACATCAATATATCCATGTAGCTTCTAAGTGAACCAAGCTTGAGTGTTATGGGCTATTTAATACTTTAGATGAAGATTCACTTCAAAAATCAAGGCTTTGAACTTGCAATGGTGTTTTTTCCCTAGGTAGGAGTGGCTAAAGGATAACCCTATTAGATGTTTCTAGCCCTTGAGGGGAAGTAGCATTTCCTCAGTCCAACCTTCAACTTGATAGGTGTTAATGAATAATAATGATGACACTGAGGGGATAAGGCTTCATGGCCAACTGCCATGGTCAACGGGACCAACATGATGGGGATCCACATCCTGAGTGTATAGATGCAAGGAGGGAGAAATCATGGATGGATGATTTACCAACTCGGCCTTTAATTTTCCACCCCTCTTGTGCACCTTTTACTTTTGCTTGAGTTTTCTTTGTTTTACTAGTCATAGCTCAAGGATTAGAGCTTTCTTTGAATGATATAGCAATTATATTACCCCTTAATGATGACTCAATTTAATGCTCATCGGAGTTGGGACATGGAAGGGTTTTATGATGTAATGGAGCAACATGTGCTTAGGGATCAAGTGGCCATAAGGAGGTGAGGTAGAGCTCATGCTAGGACTTTGCCCACATGCTAATTTGTATGTCCCGACCATCTTCTACATTTTTTATATTTTGTCATTTGATTTTGTTTTGTGGCCATGATATGCCTTTTCTGTTTCTTTTAGCTGCATCAACCTCCCAGGGCAAAGTTTCGGGCCCTACCTAGGTATGAGGATGTAAGGGTGCCAAATCTTAAAGAACTAATGGTTAGTTGAATTTGAAGAATTGATGTGAGATAAGGGTTTGTAGTGTATGATGTAAAGTAGTAAGTATGGCATAGGGATAGATTAGTGCTTCCTAGGTAGTGCCCCTCTTATACCCATTGGGCCATTAGGGGAGGTCCCACTAGACTAAGATCGAATATTAACCCCCCATTGAAGGTGAGAGAACAAGATCACGGTCAAAACCCCTTGTTTTTCAAGGTCATCCAATAATCCATATCAAATGCCCAAATACAAACAAGCATAAGCACTCGATTGCAAAATGATTAAAGTACCTTTTATTGGAAGCCCACCTTTGTCCATGTGATCATGTAGGATGGTTGAAAGGCATATTGCTAATGTAAGTGGCAGAGATAAAATGGCATATCATCAGCTAGTGGTGGTTGTTAAGGGTTGCTGGCTGTGTGGTTGGCTGGATGACTTTTAAGAAGAGGAAAAATGATTTCTCCTATAAGATTACCCATTTTGGTGGGTAACAGGTCTCACATTGAGAGACTAGGGAGGGCTTCTTGCACTAGAGTATGCCCTAATGCTAGAGAAGAGGAGGCCTCATTTAGTAGTTGGAGGCTCGTGGAGACCACATTGTGGCACCATAGCTAGATCTTGGGACCACACAGGAGGTATTGAGGTGGTTTTGAGGGCTTTAAGAGGATGTTTGCGACCTGCTCATCAGTCTTGATGTGTTGGAGCCTTATTGCTCCCCGTTGTACCATACCCCGGATAAAGTGGTACCTAATATCAATGTGCTTGGAGTGGTTGCGAAACACGAGATTCTCTGAAAGGCGAATCCCACTCTGGTTATCGCAGTATATCATGGTGGTATCCAACACATGCTCAAATAGCTCACCAAAGAGCTTCCTCAACCAAACAACTTCACAATAGGCCATACTAGAAATAATGTATTTGGCCTCGGCGGTGCTTAGAGCAACCGATTTCTGCTTCCTTCTCATCTAAGAAATTGAAGCAAACCCCAATGAGAAGCAACATCCAGACGTGCTCTTACGATCTACCACATTGCTAGCCCATTCAACATCAATATATCCATGTAGCTTCTAAGTGAACCAAGCTTGAGTGTTATGGGCTATTTAATACTTCACATGAAGATTCTCTTCCAAAATCAAGGCTTTGAACTTGCAATGGTGTTTTATCCTTAGGTAGGAGTGGCTAAAGGACAACCCTATTAGATGTTTCTAGCCCTTGAGGGGAAGTAGCATTTCCTCAGTCCATCCTTCAAATTGATAGGTGTTAATGAATAATAATGATGACTGAGGGGATAAGGCTTCATGGCCAACTGCCATGGTCAACGGGACCAACATGATGGGGATCCACATCTTGAGTGTATAGATGTAAGGAGGGAGAAATAATGGATGGATGAGTTACCAACACGGCCTTTGTTTTTCCACCCCTCTTGTGCACCTTTTACTTTTGCTTGAGTTTTCTTTGTTTTACTAGTCATAGCTCAAGGATTAGAGCTTTCTTTGAATGATATAGCAATTGTATTACCCCTTAATGATGACTCAATTTATTGCTCATTGGAGTTGGGACATGGAAGGGTTTTATGATGTAATGGAGCAACATGTGCTTAGGAATCGAGTGGCCATAAGGAGGTGAGGTAGAGTTCATGCTAGGCTTTTGCGTACGTGCTAATTTGTATGTCCCAACCATCTTCTACATTTTTGATATTCTGTCATTTGATTTTGTTTTGTGGCCATGATATGCTTTTTTTGTTTCTTTTAGCTGCATCAACCTCCCAGGGGAAAGTTTCGGGCCCTACCTAGGTATGAGGATGTAAGGGTACCAAATCTTAAAGAACTAATGGTTAGTTGAATTTGAAGAAGGGATGTGAGATAAGGGCTTGTAGTGTATGATGGAAAGTGATAAGTATGGGATAGGGATAGATGTAACTATGCTATCTCAATCAGGGCTTTCTAGGTAGTGCCCCTCTTATACCCATTGGGCCATTAGGGGAGGTCCCACTAGACTAAGATCGAAGATTAACACCCCATTGAAGGTGAGAGAACAAGATCACGGTCAAAACCTCTTGTTCTTCAAGGTCATCCAATAATCCATGTCAAATGCCCAAATACAAACAAGCATAAGCACCCAATTTCAAAATGATTAAGGTACTTTTTATTGGAAGCCCACCTTTGTCCATGTGATCATGTAGGATGGTTGAAAGGCATATTGCTAATGTAAGTGGCAGAGATAAAATGGCATATCATCAGATGGTGGTGGTTGTTAGGGGTTGCTAGCTATGTGGTTGGCTGGATGGCTGTTAAGAAGAGGATAAATGATTTCTCCTATAAGGTTACCCATTTTGGTGGGTAACATGTCTCACATTGAGAGACTAGGGAGGGCTTGTTGCACTAGAGGATGCCCTAATGGTAGAGAAGAGGATGCCCTAATGCTCGTGGAGACCACATTGTGGCACCCTAGCTAGATCTTGGGACCCCACAGGAGGCATTGAGGGTGTTTTGAGGGCCAACCCTCAAATATTGAACTTTATAGGCATCTACACCTTCTTGGACACCTCATCACCCTTGGACATGACATTTGGAGCGCTTATGATGGATTATGTCGCAAAAGAGAGGCTACGACTCACATGTGTGGGCAAATTTAGGCCTATTTTGATAAAGCTAATGGGTTGGCTTGTAAACCAAGTACATTTTAGCATAAAATTTGTTTTAGGGGCTTTATAAGCAAAATTATTAGTCATAATCCTTTTATAAATAAGGCATAGACATACTTCATTTGATCATCATCACTTGTGACTGTTCTCAGCCCCCTTAGAGAATTTCAGCCTAGCTTGTATCTTGTGGAGATGTGAGTCTATGGTGAATTTTGCTATTGGAGCTGTCATTTTGGCTTTGGAGATGTCATTTTGGAGCAATAAAGGTTTGTTCATGCATTCTATCTTGTAAGTGTACCTTGGATTGGATAAATTTTTGCATTTTGTGTCTAATGTATGGAATGGTTAATTATCTAGGTTTTCTATTGTGCTCGTTATTGTTGAAAATCATTTAATGGATTCTAGATGATAGTATTGCATGCATTACTCACTTACAGAATGTGAATGGCAATCCCATTGGTGAATATTTCAATTAGCTCTCCCATTAGACCTTACTCCTCACAAAGGTGATAGCTAGGATTTTGAAATCTAGGGTTTCATTATTCCCTTACTCCTTGCCAAGATCTAGCAAGTTTTACACTCCCATATAATCCATCACCCAAGGACTAGGCATTGGCCTTGGTCACTTTGTTGGTCATCCATAAAACCTAAATCTTATTTTCTCTCCTTAAATATGATTTTGGCCCCTCAAGGATAAGCTCCTAGCTAGGACTAGGGCACAAATCTCAACCAGGGTTGAAGTTGTTGGCCTTTGGAAGGATTCAACACTTGAAGGAAAGGTGATTGCCTTAAAATCAACTCCTTTTAGTGGGTAATCCATCTATGTGAGGGCTAAAGTCTTCTACCCTAAGTAGATTTTGCTCTAGAAAATCCCTAGTTTGCCCTAGGCTTAAACTTGTGGCTTATTGAAGGATTCTTGTTTCATATATTAAAGATGTTCATCTATTAGAATCCTTTTCTTGGCCTTGTGACTCTAGGTTGAGTTTTTCACCTTGCTATTTCTCAATCTCTAGGTCACGTTGTGCCCTAATTAGGCATATTGGACGATGTGAATTGCCATATTATGCTTTCTTAGCCTTGCTTTTAGGTAGATTTGTCCTCCTTAAATGTATCTTGTTGTTTCACCCCTTGTACTTGACATATCCTTCTAGGCGACCTACTATAGGGAAGCCTCCCTAGTGGTGAAAGCCCATAAAAGAGCAGGAGGTAGTGGCCACTGGCTATGTTGACATTTGGCTACACCTCATATTGTTGTCTCTTGGTCTAGTTCTAGCCTTATTAGCTCCCTTCACAAGGCCTGCTAGATTTTGAGGCAATATGTCCTACAGTGATATATTGTGATAATCAAAGTTGTATCAAACTCTATTGTTCCATGACAGGTTGTATTATCCACCACCAGTGGGAGACCCCACAGGAGAATTTTTCTCCTAGATTTGTCTTCATCTGGTAGCCAACAACCCCTTACAACCACCAGTGTAGCCGATATTGTGCCAGATGTCTCCGCTCTTTGAGCCAATCATATGTCCCCTTGCCCATCTGTCGAGATCGTATGTTTGAATGTGGGCCATCCAATTCTAAAGGTATGCTTTTTCATTATGCAATCGGGTGCTTATGCTTGTTTTTCTTGGGCACACTTAAGTATGGATTATTGGGTGACTTGGAAGGAAGAGAGGTTTTGACTGTAGTCTTTTTCCCTTACCTTATCAAGGGGGGTTAATCCATAACCCTAGTCCCATGGGATCTCACCTATTGGGTTATAGCTCTAGGATGGGCAATACTTGGGAAACCTTGATTTTGGTAGTTGGGTCATGTTTTCCCGTTCCACATTTTTCTCTCCCCTTCGCACATTACGAGCCCTATTTCATCATCTTCCTTCTCTGGGTCCACAAGGCTCTGGTACTCCCCCTCCCCTTGTCCACATGTCTAGATCGGGCCTGGAACGATGTCCTGGAGGTTGATGCAAAAAAAAAAAAAGATAAATGCATAATATGGCCACATACAAAAGGAAATAATACCACAAAATGCAAAAGATGGTCGGGACAATAAAATTTAGCATGTGGGCAAAAGCCAAACATGAGCTCTATCCCTTATCATTATGGCCATCACCTTGGTTCCTAGGGCCCCTATGAATGCCGCCTACATCGTTAAGGAACCCATGTATGTCCCAACCCTTGGTCAACGATGAACTGCCTCACCTTAAGGGGGCAATCACTGCTATATCATACACATCGTGCTCTCATTCCCCGAAGCCTCGGGCAGTAAAATAAAAGAAAAATTCATAAAAGGCAAAAGGCAAGTGAAGAAGGGCGAAAAAATAAAGGCCGGGGAAACTCATGTACCACGATTGCTCCCTCCTGCATTCATACACCCAAATATGTGGACATCCCTCACCATTACCACACTTGAGCCCATGGCATTTGGCCTTGGGACCCCTGTGTCCCCATCCACCTCATCATTATCCACATGACACCTACCACTTGAAGGATGTATCTTGGACATGTCCTTCCCTTTAGTCGCTGTGAACACTTAATAGGGTTGTTTATTAACCACTCCTACCTAGGGGAGGTAACACCATTACATGCTCAAAGCCTCAAATTTGGAAGGGAAACCCGCTACGAAGTCTCATTTCTGCCCTTGAATAACAAGATTATTCACACAATTGCACTAATGAATTATTGTGTCTGAAGGTGAGGAGACACATTGGATCTTATACATGATTGGCAGGTGGTTTCATCATGGATTGGGCAACTTAACTAGGGCCTAAGCCCACCAGAGCATCATATTGACACTTGTAGGGGAAGCGTTGAGAGCCATGGGTTTCCATCATGTGACAAAGCATTATCTCATGCCATGGGCAACCTCAACACCTTCAACAACTTGTTCATTGCCCCATATTATATGCGAGATGATGCACTTGGACCAGTAGCGTCCCCAACCGACTTAGTAGTATGTACAGGATTTGGAAGCTGATTCAAGGCCCAGAGGTGGTTTGTCTCATCCTTGTGACATGGGAGGGCAAGCACCATCTTTTGTGCCCTCATTTGGAGTAGTCTTGTTCAAAATTGGCAACTAGGGCCAAATTCCACCTTGCAACAACTCATTTGATGGAGATGATGATTGCATTAAATTCCTCTTTTCGAGAGGATCAAAATTGATATAAAGATCATCTAATTTGGACAAGCAGAAGTGTGTTTTTGAATTTATGCCCCCACATGTGCAAATTGTTCAGGTCGGCCACATCATCATGTAGGCTCATGAAGCGGAATGGATGTGTCACTTCACCCTCAACGACTTGTATAAATACAAGTGACCTCTCACCTCATTTGGCATCATCACAACTCATCATTTCTCTCTCCTCATCTGATTGGGTCGTACAAAATTGCAAACAACTCACTTTCTCTCGCATGTGTGGACTTCAGGAGGCTCTTTTGATTGCGTTGACTTTTTTGTTTTTAGTTGAAGTTTGACCAGCTTCGACAGAGGTGTCTTTGACCATTTTTGACTGTGATTTTTGGAGGAGTATTTCTGATTGACCAGGTCACATTGACTAGCACAAAAATTGAATTTTCTAGGATGTTTGGCCTGCGTTGATCGTAGGGTGGACTTCAGGTTGACCAACTTTGACTACAGATTTGTTCACTGTTTTGGGCTGAATTTGACCAGCAAGGAAGGATGAATTTCATTGGGTTTGATCGAGCTCCAAGTGGACTGTTCACTGCTACGTTGACCACCGTTGGCTTCTTGGTTAGGGATGATTTGACTATTGTTGACTGAGAGCAGTATCGCAGATTTTACAAGGTTGTTTCGAATAGTGATTTGGCAAGTCAATTTTGACTTTGTATTATTTTACTCTCTCTATGTGCTGAACATTTGATATAACAATAAGAAGAATTAATCAAAGGGATTTCCCCACATTGGGGTTTTTCCCTGGCATTCGCTAAATCTGGTGTCCTCTTGTCTTAACTTGTCTTCTGCATTTTGTTTTATGTTCTATCTACAGTTGTAGTCAATGTGATTTATGGTTAATATGGTTGCTACTGGAAACTATTTTGGAAATTGTCATTGGGTTGCTTAAAGTACATTGAAGTAATTGTGCTAAGCATAGAACATACCATTGTTAACTAAATTTGACATGGAATCAGAGCCCAGGTGAAGACAAAGCCCAAGAAAGAGAGAGAAAAAATCACCAAGAAAGATTTATTAAACAAGTTTCAATGGCTTCTTCATATCAATGTTGCATTAATCGTTATCGGGATAATATCGGCGCGAGGAAAAAATCGTAATTATCGGGAAATAATCGGAAATAATTGGGAAATAATCGTTTGGTACAAAATTATTCATTTTTTTTCAAATTTTTTCAATTTTTTTAATATCTAAACCATCTACAACATAAAATAAATACATTGACACATAAATATGATAAAAAAACTAATATATAAGATGTTTAATATCATTTCTAGCACTAAAATCACACATAACATTGAATCATGTCCTGAATAGTAAGTCCTGACTCCTGAGTCCCAACTCAGCCTCAAAATATCAACAAAAAATATGATAATGTATCTCATCATGTCATAATGTCATATATAATAAAATGAAAGTCTAATCCTATTGATTTCCTCTTCCCCTCTTGCGAGAAAATGCCACAAATTTCCCTTTCCCTCTAGATGTAGATGTTGGTGCCCGTGCTGGTGGAGATGGCAGTGGAGTCTGATGTGCTCTAGAAGCTGAAGAACTAGAAGTAGGAGTTATAGGAGGTAGACCACGTCCTCTACTGGTGGCAGGGGTAGCCCGGGCAGGTTGTGTCACCTGGAAACATTACAATCTCCCAATCATGAAATCCTGAAAATCTGATAAGTCTGCTGGATTTTAAACGAAATCTAAAATTCTACTTTCTCCATATGAAATCCAATGAGGCTGGAACCACTCTCAAACATCCTGAGTCATTTCATGGTAATGTAAAATTTAATAAAAGGATGAAAATGAAGATTAAGGAGAATGTCACTTTTACTTTAAGAATTTAACATTACCATGAATAGCATATCCATACTAGGGCCTAGACTTGATCATTAAGCAATTGAAAAACCAAAAAAAAGTCTATAAAATCGTGCTGCCCCGACCCCCCACGATTTTTTCAGTAAAAATTGGCAAAAAAAAATTTAGGCGATTTTTTCGTTTATTTATCGCGATTTAATCAGCAAGGTGAAAAAATCGCGATTTTCACAAGACTGACCAGGACATAGATGTGCTGCTGGCAAAGCACATTTTATTGAGGTCTTCTCCGAGAGCAGCGGGGAAGAGGACAAGGAGGATGATGTGGAGGCAGGAGATAGTCATGCGGTGCAAGATCCTTTGCCACCTCCACCACCAGCAACAAGAGGTGCAACGTTTGCACCCAGCGGAGGGCCCCTTGCAGTATTGCGAGGAGTTCCCAAGTATTTGACGTTGCGCATACGGGGAAAGTACATGGCCAACGAGTATCAGTTTTGGTTGACAGTGGGGCAACCCACAACTTCATCGATGCACAGATGGTTGAGCGGAGAGGTATACAGACAAAGAGCTTCGATGGATTTTTAGTTTTGGTCCGAGGAGATCAGACCATGGTGTGTGCTTGTTATGTCCCAGAGTTATAAGTGACGATGGGCACCTACACACTGACTGACCACTTTTTCGTGGTCAATATTCGAGACACCAACATGGTATTGGGTATTCAGTGGCTTATCACTCTAGGGAAGGTCACAATAGATTGGAAGGCCCTAGAGATGGAGTGGGATGATGAGAAGGCAGGGAGTCATGAGAAGATACGGGGATAGCACACATATCCACCTCAGACTGTTTCGGCTCATCGGATGGAGGCAGTCTTCTGGAAGGGAGACATAGAGTGGGCAATGGAGCTGCGTGCATTAGAGGCAGGGACTACAGGACAGACGGTGCATCCAAAGAAACAGTCCATCCTTGACCAATATGCCACAGTGTTTGGGGAGATTCTGTCGGGACAACCACCGGAACGGGGGTTTGAGCACACCATTGAGCTTGAGCAGGGCATACAGGCAGTGATTACTACCCCCTATAGGCATCCCAAGGCCTATCAGGATGAGAATGAGCGCGCCATTCAGGAGTTGTTGGCTCTTGGGCACATTCGGCCGAGCACGAGTTCTTTTGCTTCTTCTATGGTGATGGTGAAGAAGAAGGACGGCACATTGAGGATGTGCATTGACTACAGGGCCTTGAACAAGAAGACCTTGAAGAACAGGTACCCCATACCCAGGATCGATGAGTTGATGGATGAGTTCAGAGGAGCACGGTTCTTCTCAAAAATTGATTTGAGATCTGGGTACCATCAGATTCGCGTGAGGGAGCAGGGCATTCCCAAGACCGCCTTCAGGTGTCACTATGGGCACTTTGAGTTTTTGGTGATGCCCTTCGGGCTAACCAATGCCCCAGCTACATTCCAGTCCTACATGAATCACATCTTCCGCATTCACTTAAGGAAGTTTGTGTTGGTGTTCTTTGATGATATCCTCATTTACAGCAGGACTTGGGAGGAGCATCTCCAGAACATTGAGACAATATTGCGCATCTTGGAGGAGTAGTAGTTCTATGCCAAGCTCTCCAAGTGTGAGTTTGGGTTGACAGAGATCTTGTACTTGGGACACATCATAGGGGTAGACGGAGTGAGGGTCCATGAGGAGAAGATCAAGGCCATTAGAGAGAGATTGGCCGGAGCCGAGGATCGTGATAGAACTTCGAGGATTCATTGGCATTTGTACTTATTACCGGAAGTACATCAAGAGTTTCTCACAGCTTGCTACACCCCTGACAGATCTGATGAGGAAGGGGGCATTCAGTTGGTCGGATACAGCGTAGCAAGCCTTTGATAGGCTTAAGAAGGTTATGAGCACCTGCCCAGTGCTTGCATTGCCGGATTTTACGCAGCCATTTGTTTTGGAGTGTGATGCGTCGGGAGAGGGGATTGGCGTAGTGTTGATGCAGGGAGGTCACTCTATAGCCTTTGAGAGCCGGAAGCTCCTTCTACATGAGAGGTTGTATTCTATATATGACAAAGAGATGTTGGCCATTATGCAAGCATTGGCCAAGTTCCGGCAGTATTTAGTAGGTAATAGGTTAAGGGTGAGGATTGATCACAACAGCCTCAGGTTCTTTTTGGAGCAGAAACAGCTACAGGAGAGGCAGCAGAAGTGGATCAGTAAGATCCAAGCGCATGACTTTGACATTGAGTATGTCAAGGGTAAGAACAACGTGGTAGAAAATGCCCTTTCACGTAGACCAGCCACGAGTCTCTTATGAGCCTGGACACAAACTGGAGGGCTCGACTTTTAGTAGAGTACTCCAAGGACAGATTTGCATGCGAGGTTTTGGATGGGCAAGTGGCAGATGACAGGTATAGGGTGGTCGATGAGATTATCTACTACAGGGACCGGATCTTCTTGACTGAGGGATCTCAGCTCAAGAAGAAGATACTTTAGGCATCACATGATTCACCATTGGTCAGCCATCAGGGGTTTACAAAAACCTACAAGGCCAGTAGAGAGAGGTTCTCATGGAAGGGCCTCAAGAAGGACGTACTCCAACATGTCCGGGAGTGTGACATTTGCCAGAGGAGCAAGGGGGAGATGAGCCATCCTGCAGGATTATTGCAGCCTCTTCCCATTCCGAAGGGGAAATGGGAGTGTATTTCGATGGACTTCATCATAGGGTTGCCCATGGTACAGACAAGGATTGTAATCGTTGTTGATCGACTGACAAAGTACGCGCATTTTTTCGCCATATCCACACACTACACAGTAGCGCAGGTGGCCGAGTTGTTCTTCAGAGAGGTCTTTAGGCTACATGGTCTTCCTAAGACCATCATCAGTGACAGGGACAGTGGTTTCATGGGCGGGTTTTGGCAGGAGCTTTTCCAGGGTGGGGATGGAGTTGACACCGAGTACCAGTTATCAACCCCAGACGGACGAGCAGACAGAGATAGTTAACAAGTGGCTGGAGGGCTACTTGCATAACTATGTTAGTGGGCAGTAGCGAACATGGCTGAAGTGGCTACATCTGGGGAGTACTGTTACAACACTACACATCACATGTCCATTGGTATGTCACCATTCTATGCTTTGCATGGATATCATCCTTTATATTTTGTTGACGTGATGTTTGGTGATAGCAAGGCTCCGAGAGCCAAGATTTGGATCCAAGAGAGTTAGGATATTCTGCGAGCTCTCAAGGATAATATGGCTACAACGCAGAACCGACAGAAGCTGTATGCTGACAAGGGTCGGGTGGAGAGACATTTTCAGGTAGGGGACTTGGTCTACCTACGATTACAACCATACCGATAGTCGACACTGAAGCAGAAGGGGGTTGAGAAGCTCAAGCCCTGTTTTTATGGGCCATACAGGGTGATACACAGGATTGGACAAGTTGCGTATGAGTTGGAGCTGCCCCAAAGCAGCGAGATTCATAACGTCTTTCATTTATCATGCCTGAAGAAGGCATTGGGGCAGTAGGTGACAGTGACATATGAGCTACCACCCACAGATGATGAGGGGCATTTGGTGTTGCAGTCAGAGGCTATTATTGATACCAAGGAGAGGCAGCTGCGAAGCAGGACATTCCGAGAATTCTTGGTGAGGTGGAAGAATTTGCCGGATGAGGATGCCACTTGGGAGAGTGAGAAAATTTTGCAGCATCCATCACTTCAGTTGCTTGAGGACAAACAACATTTTGCCGGGGGAGGCTGTAATATTTCTAATTAGCCATGGCTAATTGGAATATTCGATTTTGCTCAATTTTTCCTTCTATAGTTATTAATAAATAAAAAGGTGAGGAAAGGGGGACATAACTCACTTTTTGAATAAAGTCACTCCCTAGTAGCGCAACGTTGTGACTTAAAAGGGGAGCCAAGGGGGCCAAAGGACCACGTAGAGAAGGGGCCCATGTAGACACTTGGAGGGACCGCGCAGATGGAAAGGAACACGTGGCAAGAGAGAGGCTACGTTGGAGGAGGTGGGCCTTAGGGTTTTGAGAGAGGCCAACACTATAAAGGAGAGAGGAGCCTCCTCATTTTGTCATTCGATTATGTTGCATTTGAGCTAGTCACTTCGACTTAGAGCACGCTGGCTGTTTAGCCTATCTGCAGCACTATTTAGTGCATTGAGTGTCTCTGTTCGGAGATCTCATCCTTAGCCCCGGGGGACTTCGAGTGCCTGCTTGGGCAAGGTAGTTTCATCAGTCTTTTATAGGAGGATCGATTTTTGGAGTTGAGGAGGAGATGAGCATCTTGTTAACTACGCAGTCTTGAGAGAGGATGACACAGTCTTTCTAGGTAGGAGTTCTGGATTGGGGCTTTGTGGAGGATTTGAGCTAGGAGATTGAGTAGAGGATCAGCCCTTGCATCTTGGAGAATTTTGGCAGAAGTTTCGGGCAGAGTTTTGGAGGGTTATATTCAGTGGCAGCGCAGAGCCTTGAGGAACAACGTAGATCCTCAAGGGGGTGATTTTCGGGGGTTAGCTATTTTAGAAAAGCTCTCTGGGCTTTCTGGGTTTATTGAGCAGAGGCTGATTCCATAGTTTCAACATTTTATGACGAGGGGGAACAGCTCCAAATCCTCACTTGATTCCAGTAGTAGCAGCAGCACAACATTTCCCCAGCAGCTTGGACGCAATTCAGAGAGAGACTATTTCATTGCTATTCTAGGTGTATTTCTTCACTTGCCTTGTGCAAGTCGAGGTGCTATCTTTCTGATCACCTCTTGTACTCTTTCCATTACTCAGTATAATAAAATGGCTTAGCATTTCTCTTTGCATTTCTTGAGTATCTGCTTATATTTTCCATGTATACATTATTACTTTGCACTACTGTTATTTTATCTCTTGAGAGTCCATATCTGGTTGGAGTTTGCTTGAGTTTTCTTGTGTTTGAGGGATATCCTTGAAAAGGAATATTACATTTCCACCAAGCTAGATCTAGAAACCGAACTTGCCTCTCAGCTATATGCACTGCCTAGGTTAGATTTGCAGATATGAAGAAAGTCCTTAAGATCTCCCTTTGAACCTGCATGACCTCTTATCCTTTCACCTCTGAGCTTTAGATTTGATCAACACCGCTCTTATACCATGTGAAAATTTGACAATTGTAATAAACTGGAAACTATTCTTATAACTGATATAGCAGATCGATTTGGAAACCCTTTGTTTCCCTTGCAAAATCAAACTTTGCCTCCTCTAGTTAATGCGCACAAAAGACGCTTGTTGTGGGGAATACGCACTAGCTGGAAAACTGAGATTTGTTGATCCTACACTTCTTTGGTGATCCTACATTCATACTAGACAACTCGCTCTATCCTTCGGAATTGATTCCCAACAACTGCAAAAGCGATCTGCTACCCAGATTAGCATATTGGAGAAACTTGCACGACCTTCTTGCTAGTAAAATCAGCCTCTACAAATTTATGTGGAAATCTCCTCTAGAAACCCTTTCTCCAATTTTCGCTGATCCTCTCAATGATGCTTTGCTGCCTTGATCTCTTCCCTCGATGAATGTTGCACACTGGGAAATTCGCACTACCTTGCTCTCTTGCTCCTTCAATGTCAATTATGCCTCTTTCCATCCCATCAAATTGCTCTTATAATCTCTTGCAGGAGCATCAACGGCCAATATCTGATCATGATCGATGGCTCAGATCATCTTAGACTCAATCAAATTACTTTGAGAAGTCTCTAGAGCAAAATTTGAATTCCATAATTAATACACTTTAATTAACTAATTTTCCTAAGTTAAACTTATGAAATTTTAGTTATCTGGTCAATTAATTTAATTAAGGTGTTTTGGAGTCATATCTCACAAAACCATTTCATGGTATTGGAAATCTCATGTTCCTTAGTCTCTCTGACACCTTAGAGACTAGAACACCTGTACGAGCCATTACAATATCCAAAAACTAACACATTCAATAAGAATGTTGGATGGTGAGAGGAGTATGACCCATGCAAATGGGAGAGAAATGTGGCATATCATTGTCACTGAGCAATATGTATGGATGCTGTTTGGCTGGTTGTCCAAGATAGGATAAAGGTTTTCTCCTACAGGGTTACCCACTTTTGATGGGCAACAATAACCATTTGACCCATTGTCACTATTTATCATGTCCAAAGCAGTGGAGAAAACATTCTAGAAATTTATTGAAAATCTCAGTTTTCCATTCAAATTGGGGATGGTAAGAGTCAAGCTATGAGTTAGTTGAGTACCTACAAGAAGTCAATCCAAAAATACTAGTGAAAATCGGATCTCTATCACTCACAATAATCTTTTTGTTTCCATGTAGATTCTAAACTATTTCGATGAAGGCTAGCAGTACTAGACTTTCTTTAAAAGGATGACAAAGTGATAAAAATGGTACATTCCTTATGAATTGATCCACCACCACCACCATGATGGCATTCTTCCCTTCCACCTTTGGTAGACTTATGATAAAATTAATTAAGACCTCTTCCCAATGTTGCCTATGTATAGCTAACAGCTCTAGAAGATATAGTCTTGATCATCTTTCCATTGCTTTGTTGGAAAATCAAACTCTCTGCCATCAAATTTTGAACATAAGTTTTAAGACCCTTTCAGAAAAATTCTTTCTTATTCTATAATTAGTTTTCAATTCCGAATTTTCCCCTATAGGAGAATTGTGGTTCCAAATGGACCTTTTCTTTGAGTTGGGAATTCTGACCTAAATACAAGCAATTATTATCCCAAAGTGAAACATTCTTCTACACATTTATTTAAAGCATTAATCTTGTTGTAGTTGTTGAATAAGCCACCCTATATTCTTTTTCTTTCCTTGAAATTTTATCAGCCATCCCATTTTCTTTTCCTTTTTTAGATAATTTCAAAGCCATAACCTGGCATCTTTCTAACACATTTTTTGTTGCACATCTGAGAAGAATCATTTTTCTAAGAAGTAATTCAGACTATTGATCTTTTAATTTTTCTTCTTTTAGTGCTTGGAGTCTTGATAAAATACGTGTATAACCGTCTTCCTCCTTGATTATTTAGGGTGAGCAATACAAGCTCTTTTGGCCTGAGAAGGCAGAGTTTGTTCGAATGGCAGCTCGATTTGAGGCCACTATTATTCCATTCGGCATTGTGGGGGAAGATGATATTGTTGAGGTTTGTTTGCTTACAAGTGCATTGAAATCAGTACTAAGGATGAATTTTTGGAATGTTATTGTTCATCTTCCTCATTTCTGTAATCTGTTCTTGTTTCTTCTCCTTTTAATCATATTTAATTATTGATTGTCTAAATTTTACGAATGAGTTTCTTTGGTTCTCTCCAGAAGGTTCAGTATGATAATGAGATATTTATGTTTGATAGTGGATAAATCTTGTTTAACGGTCCGTAACAATAACAGACATGGACACACCTAAATGTTCAATCCAAAGAAAACAGTGCAATGCCTATAGCAAAAACTGCATTTAATGTATGCAATGCATTTACAATTCTAGAGAAAAACTTGTAAGGCTGTATTGCAAGAAGCTGTTTAGCATAGTTCAATTGGATATTATTTTTATAAATGAAAATTTTCATTTAGATTCAAAGAAATTCTCACTAATTTACTCCAAAACAAGATGCAAATAAATGCTATTATGACTAGTTAAAACTTAAACCTTACTACCAAGTTATAATTATTGTGTTGGCTTAATGACAAATCTTTGGCAATAGGACTATGAAAGAAAGGGAGTGCTGGAAAGGAGAAAGTGTTAATGGATACCATCTTGGAAACCTATTCTAATCTATAATTTGCGTTCCTTTCTGAAAGATCATTGTTATGATTCATGGAGATTAAAGGCACTAGTTACAGAGGAGGATCTCCTTTAGTTGGTTATTTAGGTGAACATACCAAAATATTATCTCCTGGTTGTGTTATGTCACATGTTTTATTAACATAAACACAAGGCGAAGATTAATCTTAGCTGAATTTTAATACAAAAATAATAGTAAATTAACAACTCATCCAGAATAAGAAATCTGTGGCTGACCCATTTCTCAAAGAACCAGCAAATAAACATACATTCATGATTCAATCAACAACAGAATGATACCATATCTTCACATTGTCTACAAATCTTTCTGTGATTATGGTTACAAAGCTTTATATTTACACAAACTCAACACAGCAAGCTGTCAACCTAAACTTGATTACGATGGCCGTCTTTCTCTAGCATCACCTTGTAGAGCATAATTTTTTGAACAAAATACGGGGGTTCTATATAATCTCAGGGACATCTAGCTACTTACAATTTGTGCAGGAACTCGACATTCAAATTGGTCTGTGAGTAATTGTAACAACTAATAAACTTCCCTTGGTTTGTTTTCCCAAGCTGCCTTATGGCAACCAAAATTATATAGGGACACACATTGGTAGAGAAATCTCTACTAGAGCCCAAAACTTGCTACATGATGCCCATGTGTGTGGCCTAGCAGCAAGTAACGATGTGATTGGGATGGTATTAATGCAAAAACCCAGGTTCAACACCTCCAAATGGGTGCAGAGGAGGCTAAGTATAAGTCGTAGGTGATTTTGATGATATAGAATCAATCCTCATAACTAAACAACTTAGTTGAAGGACAACCATAGATTACTGTAAACAGAATTACCCTCCCCCAAAAAAACTTGCTGCGTAAGAAGTAATAAATTGGTAAATAATAGTCTAAAACTTGTGCTTATTACAATATGAGAAAAAGAGATAAGGAAAGACACCGTCCCTCAGCTATACATCAACAGGCTTTGGCTTTAAAAACAGAGTTGACTATTCCAATGAAGAGTGTCCAGTGGCCACACTCCATGTCTATTGGCCAATAGTAGGGTAATTTGGCTAAAATAGTTAGGTTGGGTAGGAGAATGGCTAGATAATATTAAACTAACTCAATAAACATAAATTTGTGGCTGTAAACCTCAGAAAAATTATGTGAAATATGAAGTTTTGCTAAACATAATATGACATGCACATGGGTGGAATATTTGAATTAAACAAATAGATACCATATTCCTTCATTGTGTCAATAGAATACAAAAGCGTTGTATATATATGGCATGTTCTAATTATTCTCACGATGCATTTCCTTCTTATTACAACTTAATAACATGTCTTTAAGTTGTACATGTTCTAAATAAGTTAACATAACACTAGAAATTAATTATCACGGCCCCAGGGAGACCCGCATAGATCAAGGCGCATCATGGATTCCTAGGGTGTGTAGTCAATGAACAATATCCATCAAGAAAACCCTACCTCTCTCCCTATAGTGGGTACAAGCGGCCAAATTGTGTTGCATGCCCTTTCTGTGTACTCCTGGAGAGGGTTGTTGCCTAGAAACATTGTAGCTCTGCTTGCTATTACCGCACCTATCTGCACCTCATCAGTGGGTAGGACCAAAGATGGATGCACCACCATCTCCAGAAGACCCTCTCTCATATGTCGAGAAACTCCATGCTCCTCCGGTCTACGAACATCTTGAAAAACTATCTTGTCAGACTCCAACACCCTGTGACGAAAAGTGTCTGCTAGTACTACAACCTTGCTGGCTATATGTGCATTTTCCTACTCCTCATTAATGGTTGGTCCATAAGATGGTTGCTCATCCTCTATCATGGGCTCAACATGAACCTCCAACTGGCTCTCCACAAAAGGCTAATCATGCATACTGTGCATATGATCCTCTTCAGTTAAATCATGCTCCACCATATGCTGCTCATGCTCAATTGTCATTGGTGACTCATCACCCTGAATGTCTCCCATAGGCTCCACTAGTTTCTCATCATACACACCGGAATATAAATTTGGCCTACTATCAACAACTCCACATGACTGCTCATGCTCCCCCATAGGCATCCTCATATGACCCAGTGGACTCATCCAAAGAAGAAACCTCATTCTGAAAGTCTAGAGGAATCTCCTCCAACTCTAGCCCAATCATATCCTTGGTGTCACTCAAGCATGAGTGGTCAGGTCCTCAAGGTTCCTTGTAGTTGAAGCAAAGACCCTTCCTTCTCAATTCATTTTTGCTGCATGTTTGAGCTTTGGCACCTTGTTCTTCTCTATCAATTCACATCCTCCCCAATTCCTCCTTGGTCAGCTACTTTCTGAACAATTTCAAATTTTGCTTAACCAACCTTTCAGCTAGTTCATAAGCAACCAGTGAGGCAGATTGTTCCTTTCTCCAAATGGCCAACAACCTCGACTGTAGCATCTTGCAAATGTCATCATGGTTACCCATGAATCCAGCCATGGTTTCCAAGATCTTGAGCCTCTTCTCAATGGCCAGACCCAAGATGTTACGTAGATCCTGAAGATTATCTTCTATTAGTTGGAAATTTTTTCTCATAATGTCATCATTATAGGGAAGCATAGGTAAAGTTATTCTAATAATCTCATTAAAACAGGAGGCTACTATAAGTTTGACCCCTTCACAAGGGTGCTCCAAGAATCTAGACTGAATCAAAGCAAGCATTGTTGGCTTGAGTGACCAATTTAGGACCCTCAAATCTGATTGGCTTACTTTAGAAAGGTGTGAATCTAGATTCTCTAGATTAAGGAAAGTTTTTGCAGTCATATTTACGTTCTTCAAATCAGATCCAAGTGCAAAGAGCCAATCCCTACCTCCTTTGCGAATCTAGTATTTTCTCTTTGATCAAGGAAGCATTATAGTCCTAAACATCAACTGTAAGTGGTTTCTCGAAATGTTGCTAGTAAAAATTTATTTCAAAGTCGTTAAAGGTTTTTCTGATATTTTCAAAAGTCTCCTCAAATCCCATCATTTTGCAGCAAGGGTGACAATGTTGTACAGAATTTGACTCAACCTCTACTCAACTTTACATGGCATCAATAATCAACATACCCAAACTATGACTATGTAACAACATAACAATATAATCATTCAGTTAGCACATGCAACCTCATAATACTCTTCCCCAATAGATAAATTTGGCTCAAACAAATAAATTAGGCTCTTATAAATAAATTGGGCCCTAGTAAATAAACTAGGCTCCAACAAATAAATTGGGCTTCAGCAAAATAGTTTCAGCACAACAAGATGCATTTGTCTCGGAAAAATACTTTTGGCCTTGTTACCCACCACCTTGTGGGTGATATCCCGAGGAGAAATTTTTCTCCATGATGTGCCTCAGCCGGTAGCCAACAACCCCTTGATTCCTCATACTAGCTTGTTGTGCTATTTCTCCGCCACATGAGCCAACCATGTGGACCCTCACCCACCTATATTGATCGTATGTTTGAAGGTGGGCCTCCCAAAACTAAAGGTATGTCCTTTCATTTGGTAATTGATTATTTGGTTTGGTTATCATGGATACTTATGGGTATGGATTGATGGGGGGATTTGGTGGAAAGAGTGGGCTTAATTTGTGGTCATGTCCCCTTGATCTCTGTTGGGTTGTTACCCTTGGATCTTAGTCCCGTGGGATCTCTTTTATTGACCATTTGGTTCTAGGGTGGCACTACTTGGGAATCCTTGATTTTGGGTGCATGGTCCGTTCCTTTATTTGCACATATCACTCCCTTTCCACTCACTATACCTCCGTTCATCTTTAAGCCCATCTGGGTCCACATAGGGCTAGTCTCCCTACCCCTTTGCCCCCAACTTTGGTCAGGCCTAGAATGATGCCCCGGAGGTTGAAACTTGAAGCAATTAAAATAAAAAGTGAAAATCATAAATGGCCACATTTAACAGGAAATTGTACCACAAAATGCAAAAGATGGCCAGGACAAAAATAATTAGCATGTGGGAAAAAGCCGACACATGAGCTCTACCCCAACCATGGCCACCACCCTGGATACATAGGCCCTAGATGAGCCTCCTCTATCATTCAGGAACCCATGATTGTCCCAAATGCCTGGAGGGAAATGGACCGCCCTACCTCAAAGCTGGTAATCACTACTATATTGTACACATCATGCTCTTGTCCTTCGAGCCCCGAGCAGTTAACTAAAGAAAATTCATAAAAGGCATATAGATAAGGGTGGAAAAATAAAGGTTGGGGCACCTCATGTACCACTACTACTCCCTCCTATATATTATATACCAAGGTGTGGGCTTCCCCCTATCTAGCTACCCATGTTCCCCATTATGTGGCCCAGGGCTGCCCCTCTCATTCCCTATTCCATCTCACCTATTTGTCACTCGCCACCCCCATTAGAAGGGTGTACCTTGAACATACTATCCCCTCTAAGGGCTTAAACCACCTAATGAGGTACTTAGCTAACCCCCTTTGGAGTTTTGAGACACTAGCACATGCCAAAGCCCACTGTGGAAGGGCATGCCATTATCAAGTGCCCACTTTGTTGTCCATGGTTTGTAAGCTCCTTTACTCAATTATTCTAATGACTGATTGTACTAGAAGCCTAGGGGATGCATTGGATCTTATGCAGGATTGCAGGTGGTTTCCATTTGGTTTTGGCTTCCCTGTGTGGGATCTTGACCCCCAGAGGTCCTCATTGGTAGATGTAGGGTGCGCATAGAGAGCCATGGGCCTCCACAATAACAAAGAGCACTCCACATATCTTCGTGGATGTTCAAAGACTACTAGCGATCCACTTTTGGGACGATGGTGACATGATTGGCACACTATGCCCAACAGGCCCCACAAGTGCCCCACACTCTTGGCAAGTATCCCAACACTTGTATGATGTAATGGCGGCATTCATTCCATCACCATGACCAATGCAAAGGATCTAAAGACATCACCCATTGGATCATTGATGTGCCCTTAGACCCAGATGAGAGCACCACAAGTCTACTACTTGGAGAACAAGGGGCCACCCCCTTGTCCAGCATATTCTGAGGAATTTATTCTTCAATATGGCACTTCAAGATGTTATTGAGCCTTTGGAGGGCCCTACGACATGCATACATTATTATTTGGCCCCTTACGAGGCTTGTTTTTACATTATGAGCTAGTCTAGTGGGCTTGTCACCATTAGGAGTTATTATTTGCACATTATTTTATCCTTAGGGACCCATAGGCTAATTCAAACTCCTTAGGAGGCTATATATTGATGTTAGATACATTCATTTGTATCATCACTTGAATTGGGATCTCTCTAGTCTTAGAAAATTTTCGCACTTTTTTCCTTGGAGGATATTTTTGGAGATAGATGAATTTTGATGTATGGATTTGGGCTATTTATCTCACCTTGGAGCTTTGTTATGAAAACAAATTGTTGTTTGGATATAAACTATAAAATTGTAAGTTCTTTTTATCGTTGTTATTCTTCTTGCTGCATACGACTGAAACTAGCGCTAGTTGTTGCATTATTGTAATGTGGAATTGAGCAATGTTTTAGTTATTAAATGTATGGGCCAATGTTATATGAATGAAATGTCCTAGAGATTATTTATCTTGAGAAGCTTGCATCATTTTCTTTAAAGTATAAATGCTTGAAAGTCGTTTTTCCTTTCTTACTATCTACATTGGATGAAGTTGACTTTCTAGGCCTCCTTGATCAAGAATCCAGGTTCTTACTCATTACCATCCTTGACTCCACCCCAAGTGAATTAGGCACTATTTCCATAAAAGGGTGATCACATTAACCTTCTTTTCACCATTTTCCCCTTTCTCGAGTCTATCCCCAGTGGGTCACCTAGGGCATCAATTTCCCGGCAATTGGCCAAAGGAAAAATTTTGATCTTCTCTATGCTACTGTGCTGGTGGGTCCCCTCCCTCTCCTCCAAATTTGAGGCCATTCTGACGGTGGAATCTCCATAATCACAAGCCCTAACTCTAGGACCTAATTTTGCCTAGGCATCCCCAAGGCTAGACACTAATAGGATCAATTCAACCTTTTGAAGTAAATATTCTTGTTTGGTCCTTTCCCCTCACCTTGTCCAGGATAGGAACATCATTGGTTGCTACATTCCATCCCCGAACCTGGTTTGGGTCCACTTGGCCCCGTGTAGTCCCACTTCTCAACTAAGACTATTTGTCAAAGACCATTTGGAGTCCATGTTTCCAAGGATTATAGGGATTTAAAAACTCCTTTATAAGCTTATTATTTCTCCCTCAACCCTCAAATCCTCACCCCTTACCCCTGGTGGACCAAGTCCCTTGCTTAAAGAGCAAGAAAGTTCCATTTTTCATTCCATCCTTGGGAAAGGGTTTTTATGGCCACTTCTCGCCTATCTATTGACATCTACTTTACAAAATGATCCCTACACTACTAGGACTCCTCCCATTAGTGAAAATCTGTAAAGAGAAGGGAGAATTAGTTGTGGTGGCAGTGGGCTAAGCACCGTTTCCCTTAACCTAGCAGTTGCCCTCTTAGGAACCCCCTTTAGGTCCCCTGCTGGTTTGAGTGGTAACATTTCTAACGTCATTTCCGGAGTGGAAGAAAGTCTACTTCATTAACGACATTCTTATTATTCCTCTGGCAACTCCACTCATTGTCAAAACTTGTAGTTTGCTTGAAGGTGACACCATTCCTCCTTTAACTAGGACTGCTGCAAGAAGGAACCGTGAACCATCACCTTTTGGCACCGCTCTACTTCCTGAATTCAAAAAAGTTAGTGACTCAACTCTGCAAAAGACAGATGTTGCTGGCAATAGCAATATGACTTGAAAAATATGACCGATGGTTACCTAGGTTCAAGGGAGATGCCACTGTAAGTACCAGTGATTTTGTTGAAGAGTTTTATTGAAAATTGTCCCCTAGGTTGATCTTCGATGAAGATAGGATCATGATGTTGTTTTCCTTATCACTTGAAGGACAAGCTAGAGAATGGTACCTTAGTCTCCCTCTTGGCTGTATCTTTGATTCCGATGAATTTGAAGGCCTATTCATGAAAAGGTGGTCTTGCAATGCCCAGGGAACCTTCAATATTGAAAATTTTTATCAGATATCTAAGGGAAGGGAAAGCCTTTAGGAATTAATTCAAAAGTTTGGTAAGGTTGTACGAGATATCCTTGATTACCTAAAGCCTTCTGATGCCAACATCCTTGATAAATTTGTCAAATTTGTGGGGCTTCACCTAACATATGCCTTAAGGGACAAGATGCCTTCCACACTGGTTGAAGCTAAATAAAAAGCGATTGAGGATGAGGAAAACCTTCGCATCTCAAAAATGAATGTTGATGACATCTCTAAAACCAAAAATGAGACCTGGAAGGAGAAAACAAAGGATCAACATGAAGAAACCATCTGGGCTATCCTTAAGAAGATAGACACACTTCATGAGGAATTTCATTCACGGGATCGAATTGTTATGAACAAAATCACTGCTTTGGAGAAGGCCCAATAGTCAAATTTTTTCCTAAAGGGGAAGCCTTTTCCAAGAAAGCAAAGTGATGAAGATAAACCTAGCTCATCTCAAGTCCCAAACACCTTGGCCCCAACCAATATAGTGGACCAAGACTCTTCTTCTGATGATGAGCCTTATGAGAGTGATGAGAGTGATGATGATGAAACAAATGAACAAACTAACCTTGTAGAAGATGATATATTCAAAATTTTACTTGGAGGTTCATACACTCACCCCCCATCAATGAGGTCATGACCAAAGTTAAAAAACAAGAGCTTGTCCTAAACAATGATGAGCGTAGGGTAAGATTCAAAGGGGTCCAATACTCCTGAAGAGACCATGTCAAAGACACTACAAACTCCAAAGAGCCTAACAAAGAGGAATCTCTTCCCAGGCAAGATCATCCCAAGAATGTACCCTCTAAAGAGACCCCCAAAGAGAAAGACCTTTCAAGAAACCCTCCAAAAAATGATTCCCAAACAAAAGCTAAACCAAAATAGGGCCCTCAAAGGGAATAAAACACCAAGAGGAAAGAGAAGGGAAAACATGTTGGGCTTAACATTGATCTGGATGCTGCTATTGGAAAGATGACCGTATTTGTCCCTCTAAAAGAGATTGCTAAACTTCTTGAGCAAGGACAACAAATTAAGAGTTCCTTGGGTTTTGAAGAGGAAAAATTACCAGAAGACTTGCAAAACATTCACATTCCTGATCGAAACCTCGGGCACGAACCTTTGATGCTCACTTTGGCCATCAATGACCTTTATCTCCATGTTTGTATGCTCGACTCAGGAGCTTTCACAAACATCATGGCTTTAACTGTTATGAAGCAATTGGCTCTTAGCGTTACCTGACCATACAAGGTGTGTGGGTTTAACTCCAAACTTGTGGAAGTGGAGGGTCTCATTAAGGATCATAAGGTTTCTCTATCTAGAAACCCCGACATATCCCTTCTCATGGACATTGTTATCATCGATATTCCTGATGTATGGGGGATGTTGCTATCTGGGAAATGGGGAACCACTGTTGGGGTGCATGTTCAAATGGATCTATCATATGCTACCATCCCTCAGTCTGATGGGACCCCTTCATCCTTCATAGAGAACCTACCTACCTATCACATGTGATTGAACTTGGTCCTTACTATGAAGCACATAACACCACGAAGCCCTCCCCCATTTTCCCTTCACAAGAGGTCCGTATCCTTAAAAGACCAAACCACAAGCCAAGAAAAAAGTAGAAACCAAAGAAAGAATACAAAGTAGGGGACTTCGTCTTGGTGGACAAAGAGTTAGTTCTTGTCAAGATTCATGGGAAAGTTGGGGATGACTATTACTACATTGCCAAACTCAATGACGAACTTTGGCCTCAACCGGTAAAAATAAGTCGTTTCACTCCTTTCCTTGATTCTTGATGTTGTATCATATGCATGTTAGAGTAGGATGCATTGCATGATGATTTTTGCATTAAAACTAACTGCATATGATGTTTTTCATGATATATTAGACTGCATATAAAAAAAAGAGAATATATATATATTTATATATATATATATATATATATATATATATATAATATATATATATATATATATATATATATAATATATATAATGTATATGTATATGATTTTCATATTTTATTAGTTTATGGGCTAACATTAAGTATGGGTGATCATCAGACACCTTGAAAAACATGCTATCCCGTGGCTTTGATCTTTGACATGTGTAGATAATAGGTCTAGAGTGACCAAGAGATTGTTGGAGTTCTAGTGACCTCCCATTCAAGCAGCCTCGACCACTTCTACAAGATATCACGTCCCAATCGGAGCCAGAATTTACCCACCACCTTGTGGGTGATATCCCCAAGAGAAATTTTTCTCCATGATGAGTAGCCCCTTAATGCCTCATACTAGTTTGTTGTGCCATTTCTCTGCCACCTGAGCCAGCCATGCGGTCCCTCACCCACCTATATTGATCGTATGTTTGAAGGTGAGCCTCCCAAATTTAAAGGTATGTCTTGTCATTTGGTAATTGATTATTGGGTTTACTTATCATGGATACTTATGGGTATGGATTGATGGGGGGATTTTGCGGAAAGAGTGGGCTTAGTTTGTGGTCCCGTCCCCTTGAACTCTTTTGGGTTGTTACCCTTGGATCTTAGTCCCGTGGGATCTCCTTTATTTACCTTTGGTTCTAGGGTGGTACTACTTGGGAAACCATGATTTTGGGTGCGTGGTCCCGCTCCTTTTTTTGCACATATCACTCCCTTTTGACTCACTATGCCCATGTTGATCTTTTCTCCCATCTGGGTCCACATAGGGCTAGCCTCCCTACCCCCTTGCCCCCACCTTGGGTCAGGGCTAGAATGATGTCCCAGAGGTTGAAGCAATTAAAAGAAAAAGTGAAAAGCATAAATGGCCACATTTAACAGGAAATTGCACTACAAAATGCAAAAGATGGTCAAGACAAAAATAATTAGCACGTGGGAAAAAGCCGACACATGAGCTCTACCCCATCCATGGCCATCCCCCTGGTTCCATAGACCCTAGATGAGCCTCCTGTATCACTCAGGAACCCATGATTGTCCCAAACCCCTGGAGGGCAATCACTGTATATTATACATGTCATGCTCTTGTCCTTTGAGCCTCGAGCAGTTAACTAAAAAAAATCATAAAAGGCAAAAGGCATATAAAGAAGGGCAGAAAAATCAAGGTTGGGGCACCTCATGTACCACTATTTCTCCCTCCTATGCTTTATATACCCAGGTGTGGGCTTCCCCTTAGCTAGCTACCCCTATTCCCCATTATGTGGCCCAGGGGCCAGGACTGGCCCCCGCGTTCCCTATTCCATCTCACCAATTTGTCACTTGCCACCCCCATTAGAAGGGTGTACCTTGGATATATTATACCCTCTAAGGGCTGAAACCAGCTAATGAGATACTTGGCTAACCCCCTTTGGAGTTTGGAGACTCTAACACATGCCAAAGCCCATTACGGAAGGGCATGTGATTATGAAGTTCCCACTTTGTTATCCATGGTATGTAAGCTCCTTAACCCGATTATTCTAGCGACTGATTGTACCGGAAGCCTAGGGAACGCATTGGATCTTATGCAGGATTGCAGGTGGTTTCCATTTGGGTTTGGCTACCCTGTGTGGGATCTTGACCCCAGAGGTCCACATTGGCAAATGTAGGGTGCGCATAAAGAGCCATGGGCTTCCACAACAACAGAGAGCACTCTGCATATCTTCATGGATGTTCAAAGACTACTAGTGATCCACTTTTCGGATGATGGTGACATGATTGGCACACTATGCCCAACAGGCCCCACACTCTTGGCAGGTATCTCAGCACTTGTATACCTGCCAAGAGAGATATGGGCCTCCATGGTAGCATAAAACACTGCATAGATCTTTGTGGATGTTCAAAGACTACTAGCAATCCACTTTTGGGACGATGGTGACATGATTGGTACACTATGCCCAATAGACCCCATAAGAGCCCTACACTCTTAGCAAGTGCCCCAACACTTTTATGATATCATGGCAGCATTCATTCCACCACTTGGAACATTGCAAAGGATCTAAAGACATCTCTAATTCATATGGAGACCCATGGGTTATTGATGTGCATTCACACCCACTGAGAGCACCACAGGTCTACTACTTGGAGAACAAGGGGCCACCCCCTTGTCCATCATATTCTGAGGAATTTATTCCTCAATATGTCACTTCAAGATGTTATTGAGCCTTTGGAGGGCCCTACGACATGCATACATTATTATTTGGCCCCTTATGAGGCTTGTTTTTACATTATGAGCTAGTATGGTGGGCTTGTCACCATTAGGAGTTATTATTTGCACATTATTTTATCTTTAGGGGCCCATAGGCTAATTCAAACTCCTTAGGAGGCTATATATTGATGTTAGATACATTCATTTGTATCATCGCTTGAATTGGGATCTCTCTAGTCTTAGAAACATTTCGCACTTTTTTCCTTGGAGGATATTTTTGGAGATGGATGAATATTGATGTATGGATTTGGGCTATTTCTCTTATCTTGGAGCTTTGTTATGCAAACAAATTGTTGGTTGGATATACTCTATAACATTTTAAGTTCTTTTTATCGATGTTATTTTTGTTGCTGCACACTGCTAAAATTAGGGCTAGTTGCTGCATTATTGTAATGTGGAATTGAGCAATGTTTTAGTTATTAAATGTATGGGCCAATGTGATATGAATGAAATGTCCTAGAAATTATGTATCTTGCATGATTTTATTCAAAGTATAAATTCTTGAAAGTTGCTTTTCTTTCCTTACTATCTACATTGGATGAAGTTGACTTTCTGGGCCTCCTTGATCAAGAATCCAAGTTCTTACTCATTGCCATCCTTGACTCCATATCTCCAAGTGAATTAGGCACTATTTCCATAAAAAGGGTGATCACATCAACCTTCTTTTCACCATTTCCCCCTTTTCCCGAGTCTAGCCCCAGTGGGTCACATAGGGCATCAATTTCCCGATAGTTGGCCCAAGGAAAATTTTTGATCTTCTCTAGGCTATTGCGCTCATGGGTCCCCTTCCTCTCCTCAAAATTTGATGCCATTCTGACAGTGGAATCTCCGAGAATCACAAGCCCTAGCTCTAGGACCAAATTTTGCCTAGGCATCCGTAAGGCTAGATACTAATAGGATCAATTCAACCTTATGAAGTAAATATTCTTGTTTGGTACTTTCTCCTCACCTTGTCCAAGATAGGAACATCATTGGTTGCTACGTTCCATCCCCAAACTTGGGTTGGGTCCACTTGGCCCTGTGTGTTCCCACTTCTCAACTAAGACTATTTGTCAAAGATCATTTGGAAGTCCAAGTTTCCAAGGATTATAGGGATTGAGAAACTCCTTTATAAGCTAATTATTTCTCCCTCAACCCTTCAATCCTCACCCCTTACCCCTGCTGGACCAATTCCCTTGCTTAAAGAGCAAGCAAGTTCCATTTTTCATTCCATCCTTGGGAAAGGGTTTTCAGGGTTGCTTCTCGCCTATCCATTGACATCTAATTTACAAAGTGATCCCTACACTATTGCGACTGCTCCCATCAGTGAGAGTCTGTAAAGAACAAGGAGACTAAACTGTGGGGACAATGGGCTAAGCCTCCACCGTTGCCCTTGACCTAGCACTTTCCCTCTTAGGAACCCTTTAGGTCCCTTGATGGTTTGAGTGATAGCAGGCCCTACAAGAGAAATTTAGCACAAGGTAAATTTGGCCCAACAAAATAGCCCAAATAATTAATTCGCACTGCCCCAAAAAATTACGATACCGCTGTTGAAGATGAACTAGTATTTCTTCCCTCAATACTACAAAAATTGTGAGAATTTAATTTGAGTCTCCTTACACCAAACCCAGAAATGGTTTGGCTTAAGTCCAAGCCAAGATCAATACCACCAAGTGGTGTGAATTATTTAGTTTACCAATAAACGCACTGTTGAAGGAATGTTAATTTACAACCTGAATACTTCTCGGAAAGTTGTAAAATTTTAACCATTGACCCCTCTCACAGAACCTAGAAAAACCCAGAAAAATCTTGGATAGATTCTGTTGACCACTACGTGTCAACTACCCATGGCAGTACACCCCTTTTTCGCAAAAGGGATAGTGCTTGATTGATATGTCTGTGCCATTCGACTGTCATCATCAACCCATCATGTTATGTTGTAAACCTAGTCTGCATGTGTAAATTATAAATAATCTTAGCAGATCTGTGTCATGTATGTATTTGCCTGGGTGAACCTAATCTTCTAATGATGATCTACGTTCCAGAAGTTTTTTTGTCGCACTAACCCATGGTTGGCAGAGTTTTCCTTCAGCTTGGCCCCAAAGCTGGAATGGATTTTGTCATTAGAATCTGAGGGGAATCCTCGTGTGCTTCGAGTCTATATAAAAGTAATTTGGAAATAATCCTAATTATTTGGTTAGGTTATTACAAATTGTTTGATCTGCTAAATTATATGTGTCGCAGAACTAGGTGGTCTATGAGGGTCTATGTCAAATGGGTTTTCCGCTTGAGATGTAAAATTGCAAAAGTCATGATGTAAAGTGTCTTGAGGGTTAGAAAATAATTAATCCCCTCGTAAGTCCTAGGCCCTAGGTGTTTTTTCCAAAGGCTAAGTTCGAGGGTCCAATAAAAATAATAAAGAAAGAACATAAATAGTAAAAAATATAAAATAATAAAATTAAAAATAATAAATAAAATAAAATAAAATAAAGAATAAGAATAAAAAATTGAAAATAAAATAAAATAATATAAGTCAAAGTTTTGAGGAAATAAATGCAAGATTTTAATTTTTTAATATATTTAAAATTTCGACGGATGAGATTAAAAGAGATTTTGATCCTCATCGATGGTCAAGATCACTTTGACATGGATCACTCGAACTAGCTGTTGGGAAATTTTCCTTTAAATAGGGTGTCAGAGGTCATTTGAGATCATTCGATTTGAGAGTCGTGTGCTAAAGAAAGCTCTCTTGTAGTCATTTTTTGTGCAATAAAGAAAGACTTTGGAGTTGAAATCTTGCTAGTGTTACTCTTCCGGAAATGCTGTAAGATGTTTTATTGTTGTGCATGATTTTAATTTCAGTCATTGATGATAGCTTTGTGAAGAGTGATTTTAAACACAGGTATCTTGTTTAGTCGCTAGGGTTTGAATGGTAGTTAAATTTCTGAATATGATTGCAGGTATCTCCATTAGATCTGCATTTTAGTATCGTTTTCTCTCTCTTTGTTAATGGTTGAATTAAGCTATGCAGGATATCTTTGATTTTGAGTTTACCGGGCGTTCGGGGAAGTTCTTGGCTGAACTAGCCAACTCTCGGATTGCATTTTCTGAAGAGCCCAACTGGTTTTGATCCCGGGCTTATCATTAGAATTTCTGTTGCGGAGGCATGAAGGGTTTTTTGAAGCACCTCATCTCAAATTCAAAATCTTAAAAAATATTTATGTGGCATATTGACAAATCTGGCCTTTTAGAGCCTTTAAACTGTGAATATTGTAATTACTTAGTTGGTTTTGGGGTTTTTAGTTTTGTTTTGCATATATTGTTCCTGGGTGTTTTTTTGCAGATTGCAAGCATGAGGAAAAGTTTTTTGATTGAAGCCAGATCTAGGCCCTGGAGGGTAAGATTTGGCCTCAGAGTCAGCTCTTGCAAGGGTTTCTGAAGAAATTCGAGGTTTTCCAAGCCATTTGTTTGCAGGGGTTTCTGAAAAAAATTTCAAGGGATTTTTCGGGCTATCTGCTGTTGCCTAGGGCTTCATTGTGTTAAAGGATTTTTTTTTTTTTTTTTTTTTTTAAAGCAAGATGTGCTGTGCATGTTGCCCTTGGTCTTGCATTGCTTTGCAGCATTCTCCACGCGGCTGCATCGCTCTGTCATTTCTCATTTTCAAAACCTGCAAACAAGGGGCTTCCCTTTCCATCCACACAGTCATATCCGCGTCCTTCTCCTCAAGCTTTCAGCTGCTCCATTTGGTTTCAAACCCTTCCCCTCTGTATTCTGCGTGCTCCAAACTGCACACGCATTTTCTTTTTCCATCGAGATGCTGCCAGTTCCGTGCCATCCCCTTGCTCGAGTTTCTCCTATCCATCACCTTCCACCTGCATCCACCGTTGCCCTTGATCCCTCACTTAGTGCTAGGATCCCTCATTCAGCAGCCGCAACCTTCAATCTCCTCTAGTTCTTATCCATGCTTTCCCTCAGTCCATCTCACCTCCCCGCTTTTGCTATTCCTTTTCCGCGTCCCTCTAGCACTCAATTCTCCATTTGCTTCCTCAACTATTCTCTCCATGCAGCAAGCTTCAAATTTCAACTTGTGTTTATCATCTCCATTAACAATCAACCCGCAACTCTCAATTCTCCTCATCCGCATGTTGTTCCTCAGTTGGCCATCACCTGCGTACGCACAACACAAAAAAAAACAGTGAAACAACATGCGTGGGTAAGATTTGGGGTCACCACATTTTAACATTCGATTTTTTCTTCTTTCGTTTCATGTTTAGGGTTATGTTAATATGTATTCTCATTTTATGCATTGGTTTAGCTAAGGTGTATATATTTTTTGTTTCATTAAAATTAAATTTATTTTAGGCTTAATTATATTATATTTTATTTTCTATTTCATTTAGTTTAGTTTAGATTTCATTTAGCTTTGTTCTATTTTGATCTTGATTTTAAATTTTATTTGATTTTGATTTTAAATTTCAAAAATCATAATTATATATATATATATATATATATATATATATATATATATATATATATATATATATATATATAAGGCATAAAGGAGTCCCCTTTTAGGTTTTTGATTAGGCTTTAGTTTAGATTAGATTTTAATTTTACTTTTGTTATATTTTAATTTTAAATTTAGAACTTTATAGCATAAAAAATATAACAAAAATTTAAATATAAAAAATCATAAAATCATAAAAAGTTTTTTTTTGGTTTTTGGTTTGGTCTTATTTTAGAATTTAGTTTTTATTTTATTAAAAAATAAAAAAAATTTGAAATATTTTGTCACGTTTAGTCTTGGCATATTCACTTAAGGATTTGCCACATTTACAATTTTTGGTGTATCCTTTTCGCTAAAGCTAAAAAATTTTGATGTGGGATTTGTCATTTTTATATAGTTAAATGCGCTTAAATTTTATTTGAGGAGTAGCTATTTGAAAGTGGTGAATCATTTTATGAACTGGTCAGCATTTGAATTTCATGGTTGAGTAATGAATTTTGATCCTTTAAAGTTTACTTGTTAGAGCATTGCGCATCTATTGAATATTCTGCATCTGGTGAAATTAATCATTGCTTGGATTATATAATGCTCGTTACATGTTGGATATTTTGTAAATACTTTCAAGCAATCACTAAATTACTTCGTAAGTAGCAGTAGTGAATTAATTACTTGGTTTACATTGACTCCATAAGGCACTGGTCTTAAGAATTTAAAGATCTAATTCTAAAATCGATCAAGTGCTGGTTTTCCCTTGATGTGTCTCCCAAGCCAGCTGATTCCCAGTTGGTCTTCATTTATGCCATAGGGTCTACCCCCCTTAGCTTGCTATTGGGAGACGGCTTAAACGGAGAGATCGGGGATCAGGGTGACAGCCCCCGGTCTGAGCGTTGTCACGCTGCCTAGACAATCTGTTCGACAATAGATTCCAAAAGATACGGAAAGCCCAATTTAGTGTGAGTTTCCTACTATGCCCAGCTCTGCACATGCTCCAAATAAGATAAATTTGTACCACAATGCTCCTACACTTCAGTCTTGCAAATTAACTAGAAAATCACGGGCTCAAATAAGAGAAATCTTCTACAAAACCTCCGAAAAATAAACTGGGCTACGACACATAAATTGGGCCCAACAAATAAACTCAGCCCCAAGAGATAAATCTGGCTTAGGAAAATAAACTATGCTCTAGAAAATAAATTGGGCTCCAACAAATAATTTCAATCCATCAAGAGAAATTCATGACAATAGAATAATGTTGGTCCCACAAGATAAATTTGGCCCAACAAAATAATCTTAGTCTAGAAGATAAATTTAACCCAACAAAATAATTTTGGCCCAAAAAAATGAATTCGCCCCAGCAAAATAATTTCGGCATAGCAAACTAATTTCAGCCCTGCAATAAAAATGGTCAAACAATTTTTATTTTTTTGGACACACATGCAACAATTATTCTCCAATAAATCGATTAAAAAATTTAATCCACAAACTTGTCCCCCTTATTCTTCATGAACAATACAACAATACATTAACTTTGATTTTAACCAATAGTTGGCCAAAATCATGCTCTGATAGCATTGTAATATCCCAAATATAAAATTTGCAAAAAATAACTTTAGAAATTTAAGTCGTCAACACCATAAACAATTTGCACAAATTAAACCACAAAATTTATGACAAAAACGGGAAATAGAATCTGCATCTGAATAATAGACAATATAAACATGCAGAAGATCTCATCATTACTTTATTAATATTAAATAAGTTAGTACAAGAGCAGGAATATGTCTGAGATGATGGCTCCAAATAGATCTACAATAATGTTGCAACTGGCCTCCAACACAAATTGAAAATTAATAAACTAGAACCTATGGATCCTGAATGGATCCACCAAGGGAAGAGATGGGTGCTCTCCCACTCTCACTGAATCATCTGAGGGTTTCTGTCCTGGGGCTACTGGGTTCTCAAAACCTCACCACAAAAACAATACATATCCAGGATGTCACAAATGATCTCCTCCTCCTCATTTTAAAGACTCCATAGATAGATCTCCAAGTTTCTAGAAGCATCTTATTTTGATTATTTTAATATTATTCTAGAAACTCTTTTTGACTCCATCTAAGTCACTTTTAACTTTATTTTATTTCACTAAGTCACGTTTGTCCATTTTTCCTTCAATTAATTATTTCCCTCTCTTTTAAATTAATTAAGTGACTAATTAAATTCACTTTTAATTTGGGAAAATGGTCAAATGCCCACCATACTCTCTCTGACCATTGGAAGTCACTTCTAAGCATCCCATCCTGTATATCGTTTCGTTGTGGTTCCAACGAGAAATTACACTGAGATATTCCATCAAATATTTCTCCCAGAATGCCACCTCAAGCGTAATTAATTAAGTCAGGCCCATTCATAAATTTATTTGTTGAAAGTTGTTGGAATACAACGAACAAAAGTCAAACTATGTGGATGATGGTACATACCAAGCGAATGCCATTGGATTCCATTAAAACCCCTCAAAACCCCTCTGAGACCACTGGTGACATAATCCTGCTCCCTTGACCTGGCAATCCTGTGCCATGGAAATCGATGCCAGTTGTACTATAGAGGAAAATAAAAATGGGGACATGACAACCTTCCAATTCATTTTCCCCTTTTTCCTAATGTTTGGAGCCTCCTTTCTGTCAAAAATTCAAGTGGTGTCTCGTCACCCACTTTTTCAAAACTTTTTATGCCAAAAATTTCCCCCATTGCCAAAATGGCAAAAAATTGGAACTTAGCAAAATTAATTAGTGGGGATATTACATTCCAGGAGGGCCATGTTTTCTCTGAGAGAGGTCAAAATTTCTTATGGAGGTCGTATTTCCAAGACGATGCTATACAAGATTGCCAAGAGGGTCATATGAGTTGCCAAAAGAGCCGAGAGGTTGATTCCATCCAGGTTATGAGCATCAAAGGGTCCATGAGTCATATGTGTCAGGTTGTATAGATCGTACTTTATAGTGTGAGGTTGTGTTAGGTTGCAGAGGGAGGCCATGAGACTTCCAAGGGATAGATCGACTTGTGGAGGTGAAGAAATATTTTTTCGGAGCTTTGTCGGTGTTTGGCAAACAATATTGTAATATTCATCAATTGTAGAATTTGTTGAAGATAATAATAAAACCATTAGATCTAAAGAACTGGTTTTCACTTCATGGTTTTTCAAAGGACATTTTGTCCAAAAATGTTGGTGTCCTTTTTGTAATTAGTTTTCTTAGAGTTTTCACAATTTATTTTGGTGAATACTGCAATCATGTTTTTATTCAGTGTTTGTAGTAAAATAATTTTGCTCAGAATTAAATACATTGGATAATTATCGGTTAATTCTGAAAAGTGATATTTTTATCGATTTTTCACAGAAGGAAGAAAAAAAATTCTCATATGGGTTACCCACTTTTTGGTGGGTAACAAGGTCAAATGGTATAAACTTTCACCAAGGAATTCAACATAGAGAAATTTGAGATGTTCAGAGAGTTGTTGGGAATTATGCAGAACAAAATGAATCAAAGGGGTTTGTTAGATATGGTAATGTTTATTTGAAGAATTTAAGTTATAAAATTGTAGAGTAGAATTATAATGTTAATTTCACTGCAATGGTAGCGGTATCATATGCTACTACCTACAATTCTGCTCTTATACCACTTGTCATGGCCCTAGGGAGAATCCCACAGATCAAGGTGCATTGTGGATTCCTAGGATGTGCAAAACCAACTTCGTTCCACTCGATTTAGGTAGACCGTCGGGTGGAAGAACATTGGTGCCGCACACCCTAGGAATTCATGGTGCACCTTGATCCATGCGGTTCCCTCTGGATCGTGATAGTTAAATTCCAGTGTCAAGTTATTTAGGACCTCTCAATTTGGGTAGACAACCAAGTGGAATGATATTGGTGCTAGCATCTAGGCAACAACCCTCTCCAGGAGTACACAGAAAGGGCATGCAACACAGTTTGGCCACTTGTACCCATTATAGGGAGAGAGGTAGGGTTTTCTTGATGGATATTGTTGATTGATTAGACAGAGTTGCGTGAGTTGGGCATGGTGCAACAAAGGGGACTTATCACATATACAGATGCCTATGCATTTGATCCTTCCCACGAGATAGATTGGAAAGATATCATTGTTGATTTGGGGTAGAATCGGATGTGCTCTAGCCATGAAAATTGGTGGAGAGGCTAAAGTGCGTGAGATTTCCAAAACCAAAAAATGGTTTGGAGAAATTCTACCTGGTTAGAGAGATATTAAAATAATTAATATTTTTAATGGGTTCCTAAGCCTAAACTTAGGAAAATAAAAATATTAATGGGTATTCATATAAAAATGGGTTTACACCCAGATGCGGGTGTCAACAATGGTAGTTAAGGTGACAAGACAGACCGCCGGCGGGATGGAGAGCCATCTAGCTAATTGCATCGTCCTAAGAGCTTACCTTAGACGGATTAATAACACATTGCAGGCAATAATTAATGACCCCGAAAGCTGTGACGAGCTCACCTCCCTCAACACCATGGCCCCTGCAAATCGTTTTGTTAATCCTCCCCTTCTCCATGGCGTATGTTCTCCGCAAGCCGTTGAACTGTGTATTAGAACTGCAACAAGCAGTCGTTGCCTAATTCTTCCTTGCCTGGATCTTGGTAATGGTTTCCATTTTTCGCATTCCAGTCATTGTCTTCTAGACCGAGGCCCGACCACCCCTGCTCATACTCAGCGTCGTCTTTCCTCCAATTCCTCTGCTGTCAATATATCTTACAATTCTGCCATGGCTCGCCTCAGGCACCACATGCGCAGTAGCCGTGAAGGAACTCGTGGAGGATATACCCGCTCGCAAGCTTCGACCAGCTCTGCCTCTGATTCCCCAGACTCAACCATTGAGATGCCCAACCCGCTCACTTACCCCACTCATTGCTACCCGAATATCAGAAGTGGCAGAGGTAGGAGGGACAATGCTGTTCGCTCTACAGATTTCTGACTTCCTCCTTTTCCCGCCCCTCACAACACTCAATTTCGCTTCCGTAGTTCCTTAAATAGGCCTACAATCACTGCAACTATCACAATTTCCTTCGAGGAAGAGTCTGTGACGCAAGCTCCTCTGTTAAGTAGCAGGAACAAGAAGAGCAGGGAAGTGCCTGGTAGTCATCGGATCAGCATCTCAGGCAACAAGAAGCAAAGTGAAAGTAGAAAGGCTTTGCATGGCAAGGCTAAAGCTGGTGACACTTCAGGTGAGGAGGACAAGCATAACGGCACGAAACCATCAGGCAACAAGCAGAACGACACTTGTGAGCGACAGATGGATGCAGAAGGCACTGAGGAAGCTCCACCTTCTTAGGGACGAGGCGCATCTGAAGCGGATGACGACTGGTATCAATTTGCCTGCCGGATTGAGGAGGAGCCAGCTTCGGAGGAGCCATTGTCCTAACACATGTCCTCATGCAAAGGTGTCCGGCTTCCAGGTGGATATGTCTCACTGGTTTGTGGTTTCGTGGTTTTGTGGTTTGGATGTGTCTTGATTCTCCGCCATGTGTTTTGGATCCTCTGGTTGAGTCTCCACCAGGTGGACATGTCTCACTGTCTCTTGGTTATGTCCCTTTTTTTTGGTTCTAGATTTGGATTCCCTTTTTGTTTTTCACGAAAACCATGGTCTACTTGACTATAGTTTTTTTTGGTTCAATGGCCGGTTTCCCCCATAACAGGGGTAGTCTTTAAAGGCTTCTTGCACTGGTTTCCCCTATGTTGGGGCAGTCGAAAACAAACAGTTTCAATTTTTGATGATGACAGATGTTCAACAATTCTGAGGCCAGGCCTCTCTGTAACTTTTTTGTACCATATCAATAGACCAATATTACTTAGAAAAAAAATATAAAAATGGGTTATAAGGTTCTAAATGACATGGATCAAGCCAAATCTAACCTTAGCCGTTGATTAGAGATTTAATCTCGGCCATTGAAGACTCAATAGAAAAAGTATAAGAGGAGGCTTGAGGGTCAGTTGGAGATACACCAGAGTGATAAGTCAGTTTGATTTTCTAGAGCAGGGTTTGCTAAGAGAAATCAAACTAGTGATCAGAGTTGCAGCGAGGGGCAGTGATTTCATAGCAGGGATGAAAAGATAGTGTTGGAAGACCAACACAAAAGCAGAGAGGCAGACGCAGAGCCAAAAGGAGCCACGTAGAGGCCACCAGTGACTGTGCAAAGGGCCTGCATGAGTGACGCAGAGGCTGCAGAAGCGACGCAGAGGGCTAGAAAGGCTGCGCAGAGCCTCAGAGGCTGATGCAGAGGGTTTCAGGCTGACGCAGAGGGCAGGAGTGTTGACGCTGAGCCTCAGAGAGGTGTTGGAGAGAGTTTCATGGAACAAACTTTCATAATATCTGCTTCTGAGGGGAGGTATTACTACCAGATAGATTTCTCTGTTGGGTGAGCCAGTTGGCACCCAGTGGTACTCAAGAAAATCTGCTTAATAATAGAAACCCTCAGAACTAATGCACCGGTGTTCCCAAGTTGAGTTTTTTCTTGGGACGATTGTCCAAAAATAACGATGTCCCTTGTGTGTTTGTCTATTTCCTTCAGTTGATGATCTGTAGATGGTTGAGACTGTGTTGTGTTTATTTCATTATTTATATGGTTAATAACTTGTTCAGTAATTAAACAAGTAGGAGAAATAAACCAGATAGTGCGGGAAGGTTTCTAATGGGTTAGACGTAGAAATTTCAACATGGTATTAGAGTGTTGTAGATTAAACGAGAGATGAAGGCACCAACTGAATCAGAGAATTTGCAGCGGAAACAGTTGTCTAGAGTGACATAAGCTGTTCCTAAGCAAAAAGTAACAAAGAAGGGGTCACAGAGGGCATGCGTCATCAGTTTGAGCCAAATAAGGGGCCAATGCAGAAGCAATAAGAGGCAGAAGAGGCTCACGAAGATCCATGTCATCCTTCTCAAGCAAATAGGAGTGACACAGTTGGCTAGTGGAGCGATTCAGCCACACTCGGGATTTCACAGAGCCTAGAGGCTCAGTTCTTTAGTTGCTGGGGCATAGGAAGCTATGGGCAGATTGTGGGGTGTTGTTTCTGTTGAGGTAGAAGAGTACCTAACGGGACAAAACCAAGGTAGAAGGGAGTCGCTACCTAGGAAGATTTCTAGCCAAGAAATCCAGATCAGTGTTGCAGAAGCAAAGGAGATTAGAGAGGTGCGATTCGACTATTGGAAGTTCTAGGAGGTAAATCGAGACACAGAGCGAGTCGAAGAGGGAACTTCCAGGAGGGAAGTAGAGACTAAGAGGAGTCGGAAAGAAGAGCAGAGATGGCCATGAACGAACCAAGGGATCGGGATATGCTAGACGGGGCATCCAACTTTGTCATCTAGAAGACCGGGATCCTGTCTATTCTACATAGACATTGCATCAAGGCCTTCGTCTTGAGAACTGTGGCTATCCCTGTCGACCCAGCTGATAACAAAAAGTATGAGGATGTGATGGCCAAGGAACAGTGCATAATCCTTGATGGGGTCAAGAATCATGTAGTTCAACATATTTCCAAGAAGAATACGACAAAGGAGATGTGGGACACCTTAATGACATTTTATCAGGGCACTTACGTGCAAAGGAAGATGCTACTGGAGAACCAATTGTGGCTGTATCAGATGCAGAAGGGGGAGTAGATAGATCACTTCCTCAGCAGGTTGCAGGAGATTCGAGACCAACTGACTTCCATGGGAGCCACATCAAATCAGGAGTTAATGGTGAGGGCCACTCTGAATGCAGTCTCCGAGGAGTGGGAGGCATTCCTCCAAAGAATTTTAGGCAAAGCAAATCTTCCAGATTGGGAAGAACTGTGGCAACTCTTCGCTAAGAAGAGATCAGACGGCTAACCAAGGTGGGAAGTAGTGGCAAAGGAGCTTGGGTCAAGAAAGAGGAGGAAGAGGATGCGGCTCTGGCATCTGTGGGGCAACAAGGGAAGAGGAAGAAAAAGGACCTCTCCAAGATTCAGTGCTTCAACTGTGGGGAGCTGGGGCATTATGCAACCCAGTGTCCTAGGAAGAAGAATAAGGGAAAGGGAGAGGCATCTGACTTTAAGGCAGCGCAAGCGAAGGCAGAAAAGGAGGTAGAGGATGATGACGATTGTGCCATGAGTGCTCATGTACCTCTAGAGAAGAGGAGGGGAGACATTGAGCTGTATTCAAGAGGACTATAGGAGATGAGGGGCAGGATCCTTGAGGTACCCAAACTCTTGGATCATAGCCGGCTATGGGAGCCCCGAAGTGACAGTAGTAGGATGGCGGATGTCGGTAGAAGCGGATGCAGATGGAGCAGCAGAGAGTGCTAGAGTGCAGTAGCCCTTAGCAGCGCAGAGAGGTGTTTGTAGGAGTGCGAGAGTTACAGAGGTGTTGGAACAACAGAGGTCGCAGAGGGAGCATAGGATAGCGGCAGAGAGAGCTTTAGCATCAGGAGGGTTTCTAGCTTGACAAGGATGTCAGTAGTTGGGTAAATCAGTTACCATTGTCTCAGTAACTAAGTTGTAGTGCAGCAATAGCAATGGTAGTGCTATGGGCAACATGATGTAGCATGATGAGAGAGGGATGCAGTGCAGATGTAGTGTTGGGAGGAAGGACCAACAACAACACGGATGCAGAGGGAGCTGCCGTATAGATGTAGCAGTGGCAGTGGTAGAGCCATGGGAAGTAATACAGGATGCAACAGTGCAGAGGACGTTGGGCAGGAAGGCCAAGCATCAACACAGGTACTGGTGTTGGATGATCAGGGTGATGCTTAGCGGTGGAGTATTGCTAGAGCACATTCCTCGCTAAGAGGGAGTGTTGATTTAGGGTAGAATCGGATGTGCTCGAGCCATGAAAATTGGTGGAGAGGCTAAACCGTGTGAGATTTCCAAAACCAAAAATGGTTTGGGGAAATTCTACCTGGTTAGAGAGATATTAAAATAATTAATATTTTTAATGGGTTCCTAAGCCTAATTAATGGGTTTTAATATAAAAATGGGTTAGAAGGTTCTAAATGACATGGATCAAGCCAAATATAATTAGAGATTTAATCTCGGTAACAAAAGACTCAACAAAAAAAGTATAAGAGGAGGCTTGAGCATCAGTTGGAGATACACCAGAGTGATTAATCAGTTTGATTTTCTAGAGTGGGGTTTGCTAAGAGAAATCGAACGAGTGATCAGAGTTGCAGCGAAGTGTAGTGAGTGCATAGTAAAGAGGTAGAGATAGTACTGGAAGACCAATGCAGAGGTAGAGAGGCAAACACAGATCCAGAAGGAGCCACGTAGAGGCCAGCGGTGACTGTGCAGAGGGCCAGAGGGCCTACGTGGGTGACGCAAAGGGCCAGAAAGGCTGCGCAGATCCTTAGAGGGTTGACACAGAGGGTTTCATGATGACGTAGAGGCTAGGAGGGATGATGTTGAGCCTCAAAGAGGTGCTGGAGAGAGTTTCCTGGAACAAACTTTTAGAATATCTGCTTCCGAAGAGAGGTATTACTGCTAGATAGATTTCTCTGTCGGGTGAGCCAGTTTGGCACTCAGTTGTACTCAAGAAAATCAGCTTAATAATAAAAACCCTCAGAACTGCTACACCAGTTTTCCCAAGTTCGGTTTTTCTTGGGGACGATTGTCCAAAAATAACGATGTCCCTTGTGTGTTTATCTATTTCTTTCAATTGATGATCTGTAGATGGTTGAGTCTGCATTGTGTTTATTTCAGTATTTATATGGTTAAATAACTTGTCCAGTAATTAAACAAGTAGGAGAAATAAACCAAATAGTGTAGGAAAATTTCTAACAGGTTAGACTTTGAAATTTCAACAATCATGAGTTGGTACTCTATTGATGGAGTATCGTTTTTAGTCAGGAGCATAGCATTGCAAGAGCTATTATATGTGAGGGATTGACCTTGGTTTATGCCAAGGGCTGGATTGGAGAGGTGATGAGTTGGTATTCTATTGGTGGAGCAACATTTATGGCTAGAGACAAAGTAAAGATAGAGACATGGGGTATGGGCGATGGCGATTGGTCATAGTGGCTTTGTGATCTAGGTGGATCCATGGGCGATAGATTAAGTCAACGACTTGTTTGGGATCTAGGTATTGAGCGATTCGTCCATGTCTGGCTAGCGTGGAGACATGGCATGGCATAGTGGTTCACGTGGGGTCTTCGTATCAATTTGCAAATGCCTCTACAATGGACAAATATGGATTGATTGAGGGCAAGAAATCTTGGGGCGGAAGAATTTGTCATGTCCCCATTTTTATTTTCCTCTATAGTACAACCAAGATGGAATTCCAGGGCACGGGATGGCCAAGTCAAGGGAGCAGGATTATGTCATCAGGAGTCTCAAAGGAGTTTTGAGAGGTTTTTATGGGATTTGATGGCATTCTCTTGGCATGTACCATCATCTGCATAGTTTTCCTTTTATTCCATCGCATTTCGACAACTTAAAAAAAACAGGCTTATTATTGGGCGTGACTTAATTTGTTACGCTTTAGGTACATTCTGGGAGAAATATTCAATGGAATATCTCATTGTAATAGCTCATTGGAATTAGAATGAAAATATATATAGGATGTGATGCTTATAAGTGACTTCTAGTGGTCAGAGAGAGTATGGTGGGTGGTTGACCATTTTCCCAAATTAAAAGTGACTTTAATTAGTCACTTAATTAAATTAAAAGAGAGGAAAATAATTAATTGAAGGAAAAATGGCCAAAGGTGACTTAGTGAAATAAAAAAAATTAAGTCACTTAGATGGAGTCAAAAAGGACTTTCTAGAATAATATTAAAATAATCAAAATAAGATGCCTCTAGAGTATTGGAGATCTATCTATGGAGTCTTTAAAAGGAGGAGGAGGAGATCATTTGTGACATCTTGGATTTGTGCATTGTATTTGTGGTGAGGTTTTGAGAACCCGGTTCTCTACTTCAAAGGTAGCCCTAGGACAGAAACCCTCGGATGATTCAGTGAGAGTGGGCAAGCACCCATCTCTTCCCTTGGTGGATCCATTCAAGATCCATAGGTTGTAGTTTATTAGTTTTCAGTTTGTGTTGGAGGCTAGTTGCGACATTATTGTAGATCTATTTGGGGCCATCATTTCAACCATATTCCTACTCTTGTACTAGCATATTAATAAAATAAGGCTGCGATATTTTGCATGTTTATATTATCTATTATTCAGTTGCAGATTCTATTTCCAGTTTTTGCTGTAAATTTTGTGGTTTATTTTGTGCAAATTGTTTAAGGTGTTGAGGGTGAACTAGCAAATGTTGAGGCAGGGGTTGCTAATGATGGACATGATGCAGTAGATGATGGGCCTGCAAGTGCATAACCAGCAGGGGCGTCGCCACAATGGAGATGGGGTTTCCGGAGCAGGAGGTGGATGCCACAGCCATGAGCATGCATTTCAACATCCCTACACTCTCATGAGTGGCCAGGCTAGTCATCCTACCATGCCACAGTTCATGGATGAGCTGAAGGGAGAGAGGGAACCAGATCCTATTGCAAATTTGGTGAACTCTATGGAGATAGGGATTGATGAGTATGAGGGGCTATACCCCAAGGCTCGAAGATTCATGTCCCTTGCGGAATTTATACACCTCAAGGAGAGACGTAAGACTGGAGTTGGGACATCTAGTAGAGGGGGATAGTAGAGCCATGAGGTGCAGAGGATAACAGGGAAGGTTACACTTCCCAATTATGATGGGTTAGGCAAGAGTTCAGCTAGGGCATGGGTTTAGAATTTGGACACTTATCTCCAACTGAAGCCCATGCAGGAGAGTAATGCTCTCTGGTTTTACACCTTGCATTTGGAGGGAGATGCGCAGGAGTGGTGGGGCCATGACCTTATTACATTTGGGCATATCCACATCACCTCTTACATGAAATTCACTAGGAGGTTGATTAAGAGGTTTGATAGGAGTTGGCACATTTGAGGCAGATTGACAATGTTGACATATACATATTAGAGTTCTAGAGATTGGACGTGATGGTTATAGATATTTTAGAGGCATGATCGATTATGTTGTTCATTGAGGGGCTATCTAATCCACTAGATGGATGGGTGAGGGATTACAAGCCCGTGTCAATGATGAATGCTATCTCTAGGACTAGGGACATGATAGACATAGTCCCTAAGACCAGGACTCTCATACTCGCCTAACCCACTATTCCCCAAGGGAATGAAGATGACAAACAACCACAAAGGGAGCTTAGGCATGAGACTGGGGGGACCTCTGGAGGAGGATGGTATGTTTCACGTACCAGGAGTTGTGGGTACCTGGGTACAAGTGCACCAAGAGAAGGGCCCATTACATTGAGGTGTACTTAGATAGTCAGCCGGAGGACGAGATTGAGCAAGAGGTAGACGTAGGAGATGGAGTACCATAGTCCATGGGAGGAGGACCACCACCACCACCACCTCCTCAAAGAGGAGGCCCCTTCTGCCCACTGGAGGGGTTATTGCTTCACTTCAAGGAGTTCTTAAGTATTTGAAACTACAGATCAGGAGCACAATACAAGCACAATGTGTGTCAGTGTTGGTGGATAATGGGGCTACCAACTTCATTGATGCCCAGATGGTAGAGCGGAGGGGTATACACATAAAGTCTTCTGAGTGGTTTTTAGGGACTGGACTATGTAGTGTATGAGATATGTTTCGAATGTGACCCTGACCATGGGGAATTATTCAGTGACTATCCTTTTCTTCATAGTTGATGTGCTAGAAACTAATGTTGTGATGGGTGTCCGGTGGCTATATTCTCTAGGGTGTGTCACTACTGACTAGAGGAAGTTGGAGATGGAGTTTGTGGGGCCAGATGGGAAGTTAGTTATGTTAAGGGGCATGCACTCCTACCCACTGCAGACAGTGCTAGTCCATCGGATGGAAGCTAATTTACGGCTTGGTTATATAGAGTGGGCAGTGGAGCTTAGGATTTCAGAGGCAGGGACCCAGGCACGACAACCACACCCAGTGTTGAAGTTTCTAAGTTTACTTAGTTAGAAACCCTCCATGCACTTTATCTGATTTATTTCTACCTACTTGTTATTTTCCTTAACAAGTTATTTGCAATGTAAATATTGAAAATAAACATTAGTGCATGCTCAACATATTATAGATCAACAACTAAAAGAAACAGAAACAAACACACCATATGGCACCATTATTTTTGGGCTAATGTCCCTGGAAATACCCAATGTGGGAAAATTGGTGCAACTATCTAAGGGTTTTCTTATTAAGTAATATCATAGTACAATTTGGGTGCTGAAACTGGCCTACCGAACAAAGAATTTCCTTGGTAGTAATACCTCTCAGTTTCCGACAAATCTTTTGGCTGAAACCCCAAATAAACCTTCAGGCAACTACTCAGCACCAATCTACCCCAGAAACCCCAGCGCCAGCCTCTCTTTAGACTGCATCAACCCCTCTCTGCCTCACGCTGGCCTTAAGTCACCCCGGATGGGTCTGCGTCAGCCTTAGGAGGCCCTGCGTTAGCCCTCTGGCCCTCTACGTCAGCAACTCTGCCCTCTTTGAGGCTCTACGCAGCTCCCGACTGCCTCAGCGTGAGCCCTGGCTGGCTCTGTGTCACTCTCCCCGACTACTGCGCTGCTCTCCCGGCACTATCTCTGCCTCTCTGTACTTAAATGCCCGTTAGCTACATCTCCCGATCACTAATTCTATCTCTCCTAGCAAACCCCGCTCTAGAGAATAGAATGACTTATCACTCTAGTGTGTTCTTCAAGTGACCCTCAAGCCTTCTCTTATACTTTTCTTGTTGACATATCAATGGATGAGATTAAGTCCTTAATCAATGGCTAAGATTATATTTGGCTTGATCCATTTCTTTTGTACCATTCTAACACAGTTTCATATTAATACACATTAGACTGAATTAACAATATTAATTATTTTAATATCTCTTGAATTGTTTAGAATCTGCCTAGACCCTTTCTGGGTATTGGGTATCTCATGTGCCCCAACCTCTCCACCAAATTTTGTGGCTAGAGCACATCCAATGCTATCCCAAATCAACACTCCCTCTTAGCAAGTATTGTGCTCTAACAATACTCCTCACTGAGTATTACTCTAATTATCTGCAATCGGTACCTGTGCTAATGGTAGGCCTTCCTACCCAACATTCTCTGCACTACTGCATCCTATACTGCTGCCCATGGTTCTGCCACTGTCACTGTTGCATTTGTACAACAACTCCCTATGCATCCGTGTTGCTGCTGGTCCTTTCTCCCAACACTGCAGCCACACTGCGCCTCCTCTCATCATGCTGCATCGTGCTGCTCACTACTACATTGCAACTCAGTTACTAAGAAGTAAGTAACTGATCTCCCAACCTGACCTCCCTATTGGGCTAGAGACAACCACTGATGTTGAAGCTCCCTTTGCTGCTGACAAGTTCTCCCTCTCTGACGCTGTTGCAACAACTCCTTGCATCTCATGCCGTTGCACACCTCTCTGTGCCATCTCTGTCAGTAAGATTCTCTGTATCGGATAGCCAATAAGGCATACAAAGATTGTATTCAGAAACTACTACACAATACAAACCCTTAGCTGTTGCACCGATTTTCCTGCATTGGGTTTTTCTAGGGACATTTGTCCAAAAACAAAGGTGTCAATTGTGTGTGTTGTTATTTCTTCTTTCTCAATTCTTGTTTTCGCATATAATTTAATTAGTGAAAGTTGCAGTCGTATTTAACTCGATATTTACAGTGTAAATACCTCGCATGAATTAACAAGTAGGAGAAGTACTATCAGTTTCTTGTAGTAGGGGATTTGTGTCTACAAATTTTCACAGAAGTTCCTTGAGGAAAATTTTTCCCTCTGTGTGTGCTCTTCTCTCTTCCACCCCGATGCTCGTTCTAATTCAGCGCACTGCTGCAAAACCCTCTGCATCGAGCTAGATATTTGCCCAATGAAATGACTGAGGTGCTCCCTCTGCTTCTGGAATCACTTGATCTGGAAGGATCGAATTTTTTTTCCCCACTAAAAAGAAAACGAACCTCAAGCAACTCGGCTTCCTGCCAAAAACACAGAGTTGCGCTTGGGATATTTAGCCTGTTGCCCTTGCTGAGAAGTGAAATTCCTTTCCTTCGTTTCCAAGCTTTCTCCATTTGATCAACTGCGCTTTGAAACCATGTGAAAATTCGTATTTTGGAATCCTATTGTAGCAACTGGTATTATTTCTCCTAATTGTTAATTAATTAACAATTTATCTGCTATGACAAATATCGAAATAAACACACTACAACCTTCACAAATAAAATTTTGCGGAAAAAATAAAACGCTAGAAGCTGACAAATGCTAGCACACACACAAAATATGAGACAATTATTTCTAGTCAAATGTCCCCAAATAAAACCCAACTTAGGAAAACCGATGTAGTAATTGAGGGTTTTATTATTATGCAGCAGTGAGAAATTTAGAGTACAACCGGATGTCAAAATCTGGCAATCCTACAGAGAAAAATATAATTTCTTTGCAGGATTGCCAGTTTTTGGCATCCAGATTGTACTCATAATTTCACTACTGCTTAATAATATAGAACCCTTAGTTGTTGCACCTGTTTTCCCCAATTTGAGTTTTTCTAGGGACATTTGTCCAAAAATATTTGTGTTAATATTTTATGTGTGTGCTAGCATATTTCTCAGTTTCCAGCTCTATTATTTTCCACAGTTTTATTTGTGGAGGTTGCAGTGTGATTTATTCAGTATTTACTATAGCAAATAAATTGTTAAATTAGTTAACAATTGGAAGAATTAATTCCAGTTGCTGCAATAGGATTTTAATTTAAAAAAAATTGTACGAAAAACTAATAGGGTTGTTTATTAGCCATTCATTTCTAAGGAGGTAACACTATTACGTGTTGGAATTTCTAAGTCTAACTGTTAGAAATCCTTCTATACCTTCTGATTTATTTATTCCTACTTGTTCTGTTAATTAACAAGTTATTTACCATGTAAATACTGAAAATAAATACAAGTACAATCTCAACACATACAGATCATCAACTGAAGGAAAAACAAGCACATAAGTGACACCGTTATTTTTGGACTAACGCCCCCAAAAAAACTCAATGCGGGAAAACCAATGCAACTATATGAGGGTTTTATTATTAAGTAGTTTTAGAATACAATCTGGGTGCCAAAAATGTCTCAGCCAATAGAGGATTCCCTCGGCAGTAGTACCTTTCAGTCAAAGACAAATATTAGCCGCAATCAGCCTCAATCTGCCCGACGAAATCTCCTAGCTTCAGCCTCTAGGGTCTGCGTCAGCCTCTCTGGTCCAACGTCAGCCCAATGTTAGTCTCTCTGATCCAGTGTCAGCTTCTTTGGGCTCTGCGTCAGCCTCTGGAGCCTCTATGTCTCCCACGCCCTCCCTCTTCACGCTCTGCACAGCTCCTGGCTGCCTCTGCGTGGCCTCTAGCTGGATCTACGTCAACCCTCTCCCGGCTTCTACGCTGATGCTCCTGGTATTGTCTCTGCCTCTCTGCTACTGCATTCACTACCCCTCAACTGCAACTCAGATCACTCCTTCGATTTTCTCAGGAAGCCCTGCCCTAAAAAATCGAATTCTTGATCAACTCGGTGTGTTGTCTAATTAACCCTCAAGCTTTCTATTATACTTTTTTTGTTGGTCCATCAACGACCAAGATTAAAACTCTAATCAACGGCTAAGATTAGATTTGGCTTGATCCATGACTCTTGGACCCTTCTAACACAGTTTTATATTAATACCCATTGACATTTTATTTTTCCCAAGTCTAGACTTAGGAACTCCATTAAAAATATTAATTATTTTAATATCTCCCAAAATATTTAGAATCTGCCCAAACAATTTCTGGGTCTTGGATATCTCATGTGCTATAGCTTCTCCACCAATTTTCATGGCTAGAGCACATTCGATGCTACGCAAATCAACACTCCTTCTTAGCGAGGACTATGCTCTAGTAATACTCCCCACTGAGTATCACCTTGATCATCCAGCCGGTCCCTGTGCTAATGCTAGGCCTCCCCACCCAACATCCTCTGCATTGCTGCATCATGTACTGCTACCCATGGTCCTGCCACTGCCATTGTTGAATCCGTACGACAACTCCCTCTGCATCTGCGCTGTTGCCCATGGCTCTGCCACTTCCACTGGTGCATCTGCACTGCATCCCCTCTCATCATGCTGCATTGTGCTGCCCATAGCACTGCTACTGCTAACTGTTGCAATGCAACTGAGTTATTGAGAAGGAAGTAACTGATCCTCCCAATTCTAACATCTCTATCAGGCTAGAAACACTCTCGATGCTGAAGCTCCCTTTGTCACTAACGAGTGCTCCCTCTTTGGCCTTTGCTAGAACAACTCTGTGCATCTTGCACTGCTACCTCACGCTATCCTAGGACTCCTGCACTGTAGCTCCCTTTGTCACTCCATCCGCATCCGTCTCTACCAACATCCGCCAGTCTTGCTGCTCCTCTTTGGGGCTCTCGTAGCAAAGTATAATCCAAGAGGTTGGGTACCTCGAGGATCCTGCCTCTCATCGCCTGTAGTTTGTCTGACTACAGCTCGATGTCTACCCACTTCCTCTCAAGTGGTGCATGAGCACTCATGGCATAGTCATCATCTCTCTCCACTTCTTTCTTCGCCCTTGCTGGCACAGCCTTGGTCTCAGAAGCCTCTCCCTTGCTCTTCTTCCTCAGACACTGGCTCACATAGTGACGCAGTTCCCCATAGTGGAAGCATTTGACCTTGGAGAGGTCCTTCTTCCGTTACTCCTGCTTTCCCTCAGATGCTAGGGCAGCATCCTCCTCTTCCTTCTTCTTGATTCTGACCCCCTTTCCGCTGCTTCCCACCTTGGTTAGCCTTTTGATCTCTTCTTGACGAAGAGCCACCCACAGTTCCTCCCAATCTGGAAGCGTTGCCTTGCCCAATATGCTTTGGACAAATACCTCCCAATCCTTTGAGACTGCGTTCAATGCGGTCCTCAGCAACATCTCCTCATTCGGCGTGGCCCCTATGGAAGTCAGCTGATCCTGGATCTCCCTCAGCCGACCGAGGAAGGTGTCTATCTGTTCTCTCTTCTACATCTGGTATGACCGCAACTGATTTTCTAGACAATTTCATCAGGGCCTCCCACATCGCATTTGTCATGTCCTTTTCGGCAATATGTGGTACTACATGGTCCTTGACCTCGTCAAAGATGATGCTTTTGGACCTCACCATTGCCTCCTTGTACTTTTCATTCTCAGCCGGGTCAACTCGCACTGCTATCGTGTTCAAGGCGAAGTGCTTGAGACGATTCCTATCTAGAATGGACAAGATCCTAGCCTTCCAGACTATGAAGTTTGAGGCTCTGTCCAGTCTGTCCTGAACTATTACCCCATTCATTGTCGTTTCGTTGCTCCTCTTTCGATGCTTTTGAGTATCTCTACTTCCCTCTTGGAAGTTCTCGTTGTGACTCCCTTTGAGCCTCGATTTCCCTCCTGAAAACCCCTCTGCCAATGTCGAGATGCCCACACTCCGATCGTTAGTGCAGCTGCACTACTGATCCGGATTTCTTGGCTAGAAATCCTATGCAACAATTCCCTCCCCCTTGGTCTTGCCCTATTAGGTACTGTTCTGACCACAATACCCCACCAGCTTCGCTCTGCAACTTACCCACAACCTCCTAAGCCCCAAAAAACTGAAGGTTGGAGCCTCTAGGTTCTGTGCAATCCTGGCACCAGCAAAATCCGCACCTCCTGGCCACGAGTTTCAATCCTTTCTAACTGAGAAAGGTGGCTGCGCACTGTGTAGGTCAGGCCTGCTCCTCTTTGCCACTGTGTTGATCCTCTTCCTGGCTCGAATTGATGATGCAGGCACTGTGTCACCCCTTCCTTGCTGCTTTTCTGCTAGGAACAACTTTTGTCACTCGAGACAGTTGTTTCTACTGCTATTGCTCTGCTCAGTTGATGCCCTCAGTTATCTTGTGATCTGCAACCACGCTCTGATACCATGTTGGAATTTTTAAGTCTAACAATTAGAAATCCTTCCTGTACCTTTTGATTTATTTCTTCCTACTTGTTATGTTAATTAACAAGTTATTTACCATGTAAAGACTGAAAATAAATACAAGTACAGTCTCAACACATATAAATAATCAACTGAAGGAAAAACAAGCACACAAGTGACACCGTTATTTTTGGACTAATGTCCTCGGAAAAACCCAATGTGGGAAAACCGGTGCAATTATCTAAGGGTTTTATTATTAAGCCGTTTCAGAATACAATCTAGTGCCAAAAATGGCTCACCCAACAGAGAATTCCCTCAACAATAGTACCTTTTAGTTGGAGATAGATATCAACCCCAATCTGCCGCACGAAATCTCCCAGCGTCAGCCTCTAGGGTTTCGTCAGCCTCTCTAGCCCAACGTCAGCCTATTTGGCCCAACGACATCCCAGCGTCAGTCTCTTTGGCCCAACATCAGCCTCTCTGGGCTCTGCATCAGCCTCTGGAGCCTATGCGTCTCCCACGCTAGCCCTCCTCAGGCTCTATGCAACTCTTGGCTACCTCTGCGTGGCCTCTAGCTGCTTCTGCCTGGACTCTAGCTAGCTTTGCATCAACCCTCTCCTTCCTTCTGCGTTGATGCTCCCGGTACTATCTCTGCCTCTCTACTACTGCATTCACTACCCCTCAGCTGCAACTCAGATCACTCCTTCGATTTTTTCAGCAAGCCCTGGCCCAGAAAATTGAATTCTTGATCAACTCGGTGTGTTCTCCAATTGACCCTCAAGCCTCCTCTTATACTTTTCTCGTTGGTCCATCAACGACCGAGATTAAATCTCTAATCAACGGATAAGATTAGATTTGGCTTGATCCATGACTTTTGGACCCTTCTAACATAGTTTTATATTAATACCCATTAATATTTTATTTTTCCTAAGTTTAGACTTAGGAACTCCATTAAAAATATTAATTATTTTAATATCTCCCAAACTATTTAGAATCTTCACAAACCATTTCTGGATCTTGGAGATCTCATGTGCTATAGCCTCTCCACCAATTTTCATGGCTAAAGCACATCCAATGTTACCCCAAATCAACATTACGAGCTTGAAGCCCCAAATTTGGAAGGGAAGCCCACTATGAAGTCTTAGTGTACCCTTGATTAACAACCTTGGTTCACTTAGATGCACTAATGAATTATTGTATCTGATGGTGAGGAAGTGCATTGGATCTTATATGCAATTCCTAGGTGGTTTCATCATGGGCTAGGAAACTTGATTGGGGCCCAAGCCCATCGTAGGATCATATTGAAACTTCCAGGGGAAGTGTTGAGATCCATGGGACTCCATCATGTGTTAGAGCATCATTTCATGCCACGGGCACCTTCAACACCCTCAACAGTCTGCTCATTCCCCATATCATTCGTGAGATGATGCACTTGGAATAGTGTGCCCCAACGGCTTAGCTTACTATGGCAACTGATACAAGGCCCAGAGGAGGTTTTTCTCACCCCTTCAGACATGGGAGGGAAAGCACCATTATTAAAGCCCTTAGAATTGGAGCATTACCGGTTTTTCTATCATCTGGAGACCCATGAGACCAACATTTGTGGCCCAAACCCACTTTGGGGCCCCACATGATGATTTGCATGGATAATTAGGGGCCATCCCCTAAGTGGTGATTTATGGAGGCCTCTTTCCCATCTTTGCACGTAGAGGACCCAATGTGGCCCTCCAACGGCCTTAGATCATCATGATGTCATCAAATTGGCTAGCATTTGGATGGCTTATTTGTAATTTGAAAAAGCTACTTGGTTGACTTGTGACCAAGGCATGTTGTCCATTATTTTAATATTTGGGGGCTCAAAAGCTAAATTCAATTTAGGAGGACTCATATAAATAGAACTTTGGTTCATTTGTGAAATATCATCATCACACTTGGGATTTTCGACCTCTTTGGCTAGTACACACTTTTTCTTTGGTGATCTTGGGGTGTATTGTGGATGCACTATGAATTTTGGGGCTGATTTTTGATCTTGTATTGGAGCTACTTCTCGAGTATGGATGGATATATTAATGAAATCTTTCTTTGAGAATGTCTAATGTATGTAATTGCTGCAAATAAAGTGAATTATCTTGTGCCATAATTTTGTTGAATAAATTTTTGGAAGTTATTTGGTTGGCTTTTGCATATGTTACTCATGATATAACATGCAATGAATGTTCCTAGTGATGAAATGTTCTTTTTCTTAATGAAACACCATATTCTAATAGTAGGTAATTGTTGAAGGTTGGTAGCTAGGACATCAACTTTTAACCTCCTTGAAGAAAAATTTGGCCATTCAAAAGCATCTAGGACTTCATTAGCCCAACAGACAAGGCACTGACCCAAGCCAATTGTTGATAACACTTCTCGTTCTCCATAATTTTTCTCCTTAAATTTCCGGTCCCCTTCCTCTTGGATGGCTAGACTAGGGCATCAAGCAAAATCCTTTAGAGAGTGAATTTTTTAATTCTATGAGCACAAAGCTCTTCCTTAAGGTCTTTCCTAGTGTAATATTCCTAATAGGAAAATTAACAATGATATCAAGCAAAAATACACATGCAAACATAAATTTTCAGGAAGCCATTAAACACCCAAAAATTACACCGGAACTGCACGAAAATTCAGCCATTTTATTATACATGTATAAGATGGGTACAATGCATGAAATCGGTGCACCTGGGCTTTCCAAGGCAAGCTGATCAATCCCATGTGACAAAGTGTAGCCCAGAAGCAAGAAAAAAAAATCCTCTAGAAGGTACTACGTTGGCCCTGGAATTTTGACACTGCTCGGTTAAGGGAACCTCTGTTTGGACCTCCAAAATTGCCAAGAAATTCCACCAAATTGATCTAGGGATCTCCACCAAAAGACCCAGAAAAACCTAGAAAAGGTTTTGTCTAGTTCTGCGCTCCAAAATCACCCCCAATTTCTTAAAGCTCCTCCACTACTAGAAAATTATGACTCAAAGGAAACTGACCTCTGCAACCCCTCAAAGTTTGAGAAAATCTCCCCAAATCCACCTTCTCACACCCCCAACAGAGCTTAGCCCCAAAATTCCTCAAGCAAGCCTTCTCCACGACTAACACCAAGAACCATGTAGCCTAGTACAACTACCGCACAGACCTCTACAGAGGAAACTTAGCCTGGGCAAGTCACACTCCCATGGCCTGCAAACACCTTGGAAATTCTCTGTGAATTAGACAATTAAGTGACTTGCAAAATCTCATTGCTCTCACCACCAAACTATCCGCCCAAATGATTGTGTGGCTCCTTTCTCTGCGCCCAGGCCAAAGCAATATTAATTCATACCATCTGGAATGGCTTCCCCAAGTCTTCAAACAAATGTGAAAAGGCCTCCCTAGGGTGGCACTTGTGGTTCACCAAAGACAGGTTGAGTTTTCTTGTTGGAAAACTCTGGTGCTAAGCAGTACTTGTGACTTAGCTGAACAACTTGAGCAACAATGGTAAAATGTCAAATTAACGAAAGGTCCCAATAGTTGCACTTCCCCTCTTATTTATACTTGCTTTCTTCCTTCCCTTTGTGGTACCCCCACCAAATATTTCGACCTCCTCTAGCAAAATTGAAATTTTCCTTCAAGGGGTGCGTATTTCATGTGGGGTGGCCCCCACATTCCGCCAACTCAAGTATTTGACCCACTTTTATTAAGTTGGTGTCGAAAAATTGTGCTGCCTGCAAAATTGCAAAATTGTAGTCCCTCCCAAATGTTGCTTGTCCTCAAGCAACTGTAAAGAGGGATGTTGTAAGATTTGTTCACTCTCCTATGTGGCATTCTTAACCGACAAGTCCTTCCATCTGTCCAAGTACACCCAGATGGCCCTGCTCCTCAACCTCCTCTCTCGTGTCTCCAAGATGGCCTCTAGTGTCAGTATGAAGTGCCCCTCATCATCCAAAGGAAACAATTTAGTGGTCACTGCAAGCCTGCAACCTGTTGCCCCAAATCCTTTTTTAGGCATGAGACGTGGAAAACATTCTGGATCCAACTCTTTGGGGGTAGGTCCAGCTCATATGCTACTTCCCCAACTCCTCTGACCACCCTAGAAGGCCCATATAAATGGGGCTTGAACTTCTTGACCCACTTTTGCTTCATTGATGATTCCCGATAAGGCTGGAGACATAAGTAAACCATGTCCCGAATCTCAAACTGCCTCTCCACACTGCACCTACCACAATGCATATTTTTCTAGTTATGTGCCAGTTGTAAATTGTCGTTGAGAGCCCTGAGGATCTATTGGATCTCTTAGATCCAGTCCTTTGCCCGTACAACCCTGCTATCTCCAAAAATCATGTCAGAGAAAGAAAGTGCATCATATCCATAAAGTGATTGGAAAGGAGACATATTGATCAACATATGGTAGGTGGTGTTGTAGCCGAATTCTCCTAAGTGAAGCCACTTCACCCATGCTCTCTGCAGCTCACATGGTTATGAAGGTACCCCTCTAACAACTTGTTCACAATCTTGGTCTTCCTGTCTGCCTGAGTGTGATTACTAGTGCTGGGAGTGAGCTTTGTCCCCACCAATCTGAATAGCTCTTACCAAAAATCCCCCATAAACCTGCTGTCATGATCACTGACTATGGTCTTTGAAAGACCATGCAGTCGAAATACCTCCCTAAAGAACAAATTTGTTATTTGAGAGGCTGAAGACCTCAAAGGGATGGAGAGGAAATTAGCAAACTTGGTCAATCTATCCACCACAACATAGATGCAATCCTGTCCCTGTGCAACTGAGAGACCCATGATGAAGTCCATGGACACACTCTCCCATTTACTCTCTGGGATAGGGAGCGGCTGAAGTAGCCCTTTTGGATTTGATAGATCCCCTTTGTTCCTCTGACAGGCTACGAACTCTTGCACGTGCCTTAGTATGTCTCACTTGAGACCCTCCATGAAAAATGCTCCCTGATGGCATGGTGCCCTGCTAGAAGAGAATCATGAGCCGCCTGCATAATATTCTCTCTAAGATGAGATCCTGGCACTAAGTAGATGCTATCCTTGTAATAGATCACATAATCCATCACTCTGAACCTGTCATCCCCCTATGTGCTATCCAATATCTCGCAAGCTTTCCTATCCTTGGAATACTCAGCCAAGAGTTGAGCCTTCAAATCTTGAGTGATGTCCATCAAGGATAGTGTCGTGGGCCTCCACAAAAGCGCATCTACTACCACATTCTATTTTCCCTTGACTTATTCAATCTCAAAGTTGTATTCTTGGATTTTTCTCACCCACTTCTGTGGGATCTCCTGTAATGTCTACTTCTCTAGGAAGAACCGAAGACCATTGTGGTCAGTATTCACCTTGAAATGGTTTCCCACCAAATAATTTTTGAACTTGGCTAGTGCATGCATCACGGTCAACATCTATTTGTCATAAATACAGTACAACCGCTCATGGGGCAGCAGTTTCCTGCTCTCAAATGCTATAGGATGGCCTCCCTACATCAACATAACTCCAACTCCCTCCCCCGAGCCATCACACTCCAGCACAAACGGTCGTGTGAAATATAGCAAAGACAAAACAAGACAGTTTCTCATAACCTTCTTAAGACACTCAAATGCTTCCTGTGCTACCTACGTCCACTCAAAGGCCCCCTTCTTCATCAGATCTATGAGGGGTGATGCAAGTTGTGAGATCCTCCCACAAATTTCCTGTAGTACGTGCAAACACCCAAGAACCCCCTCAACTCAATCACACTCGTGGGCGTAGGCTAGTCTGGATGTACCTTTACTCCATCCTCCTCTATCACGTGACAAAGGTACACCATCTTAGTCGGTGCAAACTTACACTTGGACATCTTCGCATATAGATGCTACTCCTCAAGTATGCGCAAGACTTCCTCCATATGCCCACGGAACACGTGGTTCATATAGGACTGAAACGTAGCTAGAGCATTGGTTAACCCGAAGGGCATCACCAAAAACTTGAAGTGTCCATAGTGACAATGAAAGGCAGTCTTGGGGATGTCCTGCTCCCTCACCTAGATTTGGTGATACGTTGAGTGCAAACCTATCTTAGAGAAGTAACTTGCTCCTCTAAGCTCGTCCATTAGCTCATCAATGCGCAGAATGGGGTATCTATTCTTCAACGTCTTCTTGTTGAGAGCCCTATAGTCGATACACATGCGAGAGTCCCGTCCTTCTTCACCAACACCATGGAAGAAGCAAAGGGACTCAAATTGGGCCTAATGTGCCCCAATCTCATCAACTCGTGTATCGCCCTCTCAATCTCGTCCCGATAGGTTTTGGGGTGCCTATAAGGGGTAGTAATGACTACGTGAACCCCCTCCTCCTACTCAATAGTGTGCTCGAATCCCCTGCCTGGTAGTCTACCTAGAGGAATCTCCCAAAAAAACCCCTAGTACCTCTCTAACAAGGCGAATACATCAGGATGTACAGGTCTTGTCTGAGTCCCTGTCTTTGAGATCTTGAGCTCGACTACCCACTCTATGTCCCCATGTCGTAAATCTACCTCCATCCGATGAGCTGAGATTGTTTGGAGTGAGTAGGAGTGCATTCTCCTCAGCACAACCAACTTCACATCTGGGCCTGTGACCTCCATCACTAGCTTCTGCCAATCAATGGTGACCATCCCTAATGAGTAAAACCACTGGACACCCGACACCGTGTTGGTGTCTGGAACATCCACCACAAAGAAATGATCAGTGATGGAGTAGTTCCCCATTGTTAGAGTCAAGTATGGGACGTACTTCGTGCACTGCATTGTCTCGTCTATGGGTACCGACACTGAGAACCCCTAAAATGTCGTTGTGCTAATGCCCCTTCGTTCCACCATTTGGGCATCTGTAAAGTTGTGGGTGGCCCCACTGTTCACTAGAACTGACACCCGCTGCCCCTCTACAATCCCTCCGATCCTAAGTGTCAAGTACTTCAGAACTCCCTGAAGTGTAGCAAGAACTCCCCCAAATGGGGTGAATGGCCCTCCTCCATGCGGTGGTGGTGGTGCTCCCCCAAATGATTGTGCCCCATTATCTCCCTGACTTGCATCTAACTCAACCTCCTCATCTGGTTCACTGTCTAAGTATACCTCAACATAATGGGCCTTGCCCTTCTTTCACTTGTGCTCGAGTGCCCAAGGCTCTTGGCATGTGAAGCATAGCTTCCTACTCCTAAGATCCCTCCTGGTCTCCTCATCCAAAGGGCCACACCCATTGTCTCTCTGGAACGGTCTACTATCTTGGTTCCCTTGTGGGCCAGTGGGTCTAGCAAGTATCAAGGCCCTAGTATTAGGCACTATGTCAATCATATTCCAGGTCCTGGAAATAGTGTCCAATAAGGACGTGGACTTATATTCCCTCACCCATCCATGTAATGGCTCAGCAAGCCCCTCCACAAACAACATGATTAACTGGGCCTCCGAGATATTAGACACCATCACAACCAACCTTTGGAACTTTGAAATGTAAACCTTTGCGTAGCGTGTCTGTCTTAGGTGGGAAAACTCCCTGAAATGCAACTCAAGGTCGTTCCTCACGAACCTCTCAATCAGTCTCCGAGTAAACTCAGTGTAAGAGGTGATGTGAATGTGCACCAATGTAATCAGCCCGTGGTACCACCACTCTTGGGCATCCCCCTCCAAATGTAGCATAGTAAACTAGATCACATCAATCTCCCGCATGGGGTTCAGGTGAAACTAGGTGTCTAGCTTCTAAACCCATGCCCTAGTTGAACTTTTAGTTGACCCATCAAAGTGAGGGAGTGTGACCTTCCCCGCTATCTTCTGCACCTCCTGGTTCGACTGTCCCCCTCTATAGTGCATCCCGGCTCCATTAGTGTGTCTTTCCTTGGGGTGGATGTATTCCCCAAAGGAAATCACCCTCCTGATCCTAGGGCCTTGTTACCCACCATTTTATGGGTAATATCTCTAGGAGAATTTTTTTCTCCAATATGGTCCTCAGCCGGCAGCCAATGGCCCCTTGTAGCCATCAGCAAGCTCATTATGCCATTTCTCCACCATTTGAGCTATCCATGTGGTCCCTTGCCCATCTGCCTTGATCGTATGTTTGAAGGTGGGCCTCCCAAATCTAAAGGTATGCCTTGTCATTTTGAAATTGAGTATTATAGTTTGCTTATCATGGACACTTATGGGCATGGATTAATGGGGGCATTTGGCAGAAAAAATGGGCTAGGTCTGTGCTTTTGTCCCCTATACCCTTTTTAGGAATTAACCTTGGATTTTAGTCCCTGGGATCTCTTTTATTAACCATTTGGTTCCAGGGATGGTATTTCAAGGGAAAACCTAATTTTGGTTGCATGGTCCTGCTCACTTATCTGCATATATTACCCTCTTTCCATCCATTATTGCCCCATTCATCATATTTCCTACCTCGATCCACATCCCTCCATCGGGTCCACATAGGACTAGCTCACCGCTTTCCCATGCCCACACCTTGGGTCATTGCCTGGAATGAAGCCCAGAGTTTGATGCAGTTGAAAAGAAAGTTAAAAGAATATATGGCCACATTCAACATGAAAAGTACCGCAAAATGCAAACGATGGTTGAGACAAAAACATTTAGCACGTGGGCAAAAGCCAATACATGAGCTCTACCCCATCATCATGGCCATCACCCTGGTTCTTACAGGCTCTATGAGCCTTCTTCATCATATAGGAACCCATGATTGTCCCAAACCCTAGTGGGCGATGAACCGCCCCACCTTAAAAAGGGGATTCAACCGCTATATCTTACACATCATGCTCTGACCCATTAAGCCTCGTGGTGAACCCTGGTATTGCACCAAGAGTGTTGCAACTCCCATAGGCTCCTCAACTCTATTTATCAACCCGGGGTTCGTACAAAATTCTAGGTGACAGTGCTATATACGCAATAGATGAATTCTACTCATGCCACCCTCAACTAGGTCATTTGATCATTATGGCTCCAAGACCATTCTTCTACTGAACTAGAGGGGATTAAATACTGAAAGCATAATTCAGAAGTTGGTCCTAGGGCAAAGAAAGTAAATGATTTTCAACTCTAACTTGTAAATGTTGTCAACTTGTAAATGCTACTGATTCAATTAATGAAAGGACACATGAAGTATGCTATCTACAGAAAGAAAACTACCCTAATTGTAGTCAACCATCTAGCTATCAGATTCACTTGAAAACAAGAGATTATCCTACCAATTAACAACTCAAGAATTCATGCATCATTTATCTAACTCGCACTTGCAGATTAAGTAATGTCTTAATTGCCAAATCTGTAATGAAGAAACTAATGCTATTTTCTCTTGTAGTAAAGGAAAAGGAATGGAGGGAATGACCTAGGTGGTACCTCTAATCATGGAGTCCAAGCTGAGGGGTCAACCTACTCCTAAACTAAGCTACACCGAAATTATAGGTCAAAACTGGGGTGTAACAAGTTGCTACAGGATTCTTGTATTGCTACAGGAAGTTTTCCAAGAGGGTTAGGAGGTTAAGATGATGGGATAAAGTGATGGCAAGATGGATGAAGGTTGTGGGGAATGTATGGAAGGTGACCAACACTCCTAGCCAAGTCCAACACTTCAGGAAGACCAATTTTGGGCTAAGAGGGCTGCTATCGGTGACCTAGAAATAGAGATCAGGAATGTTGGTTGGAATTCATCAAAAGAGAGTGGAGAAGTCTTGGATGGAGATGGTGAAAAGATCCCTTGCTTGTAGATCTAGCAGTCCTGCAACATCAGATGCACGTGTTCTTCTTTTCATTTGCAAAATATTACAATCAATGGTGGAAAAGATGAGTTGAATTTGGTAACTATCTAACTAATGCTAAGAACTTGATCTATGCAATGAATTAACTTCTAAGCTACAACAATCATATATAAAACAAGATAACAAATGTAGACTTTTCCAAGAAATCATAAAGAAGAAATGACACAATATTTTTGGGTTGTGATGGTGGAGTCCTCTAATCATGCTCCCATGAGAGAGATGAGATAGAGGCCACAGTCACAGACTTTTTGAGGAACGTTACTCTATTGAAATGTAGCAACTAATCAAACATTCTAAGCTAAAAGAAGTATAAATACATAAGAGGGACCTAGGCTATTGGGGTTGGACCCAAATCCAAGAGCTTCAGCCCTCTAGACTAACTAAGTGATGGACCAAAATGAAACTTCTCATTATCATTACAGAAATGTCAAATGCATCATCAAAAATAGTAGTCAGAAGTGCTTAAGCTCAATAGCCTCTTAGCTACAACAAAAATTCTAATCCTAATGAGTGCCTTAGCATGTTTATTTATACAAAAGGGTGGCTACCAACAAATCCCTAGAAAATAGAGATGTTTGCATCCCAAACTCGAGAAAGGTGGACCTAGATCTTCCTTGGACTTCATTGGCTTGGCTGCCAATGACCTCGGCCTACGTAGCTGCCAATGACCTCGGCCTACGTAGCTGCCAATGACCTCGGCCTGCGTAGCTGCCAATGACCTCGAGTTGATGAGAGATAGAGTGGTGATATTTGTTGGAATTGCTAAGTCTAACCATTAGAAATCCTTCCTGTACTTTTTGATTTATTTCTTCCTACTTGTTTTGTTAATTAACAAGTTATTTACCATGTAAATACTAAAAATCAATACAAGTAGAGTCTCAACACATACAGATCATCAATTGAAGGAAAAACAAGCTCACAAGTGACACCTTTATTTTTGGACTAATGTCCCCAGAAAAACCCAATGCGGGAAAATTGGTGCAGCTATCTGAGCGTTTTATTATTAAGCAGTTTCAGAATACAATTTGGGTGCCAGAAATGGCTCACCCAACAGAGAATGCCCCCGGCAATGGTACCTCTCAGTCGGAAACAGATATCAGCCCCAATCTGCCCCACGAAATCTCCCAGCTTCAGCTTCTTTGGCCTAGTGTCACCCCAATTCGCCCTGCGTCAGCCTCTGGAGGCATTGCGTTAGCCTCTAGAGCCTCTACGTCACCCACCCTGGCTCTCTCTAGCACTGCGTAACTCCTGGCTACCTCTGCGTGGGCCTTGACTGGCTCTGCATGGTCTCTAGCTAGCTTTGCGCTCCTCTCTCCTAGCTTCTGCGTTGATGCTCCCGGTACCCTCTCTGCCTCTCTGCTTCTGTATTTACTGCCCCTCAGCTACAACTCTGATCACTCTTTCAATTTCCTTATCAAGCCCTGCCCTAGAAAATCGAATTCTTGATCAACTTGGTGTTTTCTCCAGGTGACCCTCAAGCCTCCTCTTATACTTTTCTCATTGACATTTCAACAGTCAATATTAAGTCCCTAATCAACGACTAAGATTAGATTTGGCTTGATCCACGACTTTTGGACCATTCTAACTCAGTTTTATATTAATTCACATTAATATTTTATTTTCTCTACGTTTAGACTTAAGGACTCCATTAAAAATATTAATTAATTTAATATCTCCCAAACTAGTTAGATTTTGCCCAAACCATTTCTAGGTATTGGAGATCTCATGTGCTTTAGCCTCTTCACCAATTTTCGTGGCTAGAGTACATCCGATGCTACCCCAAATCAACACTCCCTCTTAACGAGGACTATGCTCTAGTAATACTCCTCACTGAGCATCATCCTAATCATCCGGCATTGGTGTGCTGATGCTAGGCCTCCTCGCCCAACATCCTCCGCACTATTGCATCATGTACTACTACCCATGGCTCTGCCACTGCCATTGATGCATCTGTACGACAACTCCCTCTTCATCCGTGTTGCTTCCCATGACACTGCTACTACCACTGCTGCATCTGCACTGCAACCCCTCTCATCATGATGCATCATGCTTCCTATAGCACTACCATTGCAACTCAGTTATTGAGAAGTAAGTAACTGATCTCCCAACTTTGACATCTCCGTCAGGCTAGAAACACTCCCGATACTGAAGCTCCCTCTTGTCACTCCATCTGCATCCGTCTCTATTCACATCTGCTAGTCCTGCTACTCCTCTTCGGGGCTCCTGTAGCAAGGTATAATCCAAGAGGTTGGGTACCATGAGGATCCTGCCCCTCATTGCCTATAGTTCATCTAACTACAGCTCGATGTCTCCCCACGTCTTCTCTCAAGGTGCATGAGCACTCATGGCACAGTCATCATCTGACTCCACTTCTTTCTCCGCTCTTGTTGGTGCAACCTTAGTTTCAGAAGCCTCTCCCTTGCTCTTCTTCCTCGAACACTGGCTCGCATAGTGACCTAGTTCCCCACAGTGGAAGCTTTTGACCTTGGAGAGGTCCGTCTTCTTCCGTTTCTCCTGCTTTCCGTCAGATGCTAGAGCATCATCCTCTTCTTCCTCCTTGATTTTGACCCCCTTTCCGCTGCTTCGTGCCTTGGATACCCTTCTGATCTCTTCTTGACGAGGAGCCGCCCGTAGTTTCTCCCAATCTGGAAGGTTCGACTTGCCCAGTATGCTCTGGACAAATACCTCCCATTCCTCTGAGACTATGTTAAATGCGGTCCTCACCATCATCTCCTCATTCGGCATGGCCCCTATGGAAGTCAGGGGATCCCAGATCTCCCTCAATCGACTGAGGAAGGTGTCTATCTATTCTCCCTTCTACATCTGGTATGACTGTAGCTATTTTTCTAGTAGCATCTTCCTCTGCATGGAAGTATACTGATACAATTTTTTCAGGGCCTCCCACATCACATTTGCTGTGCCCTTTTCGGCAATATGTGGTACAACATGGTCCTTGACCCTGTTAAGGACGATGCTCTTGCCCCTTTCCATTGCCTCCTGGTACTTTTCGTTCTCATCCGGGTCAACTGGGACCGCTATCATGTTCAAGGTGAAGTGCTTGAGACAATTCCTGTGTAGAACAGACAAGATCCTGGCCTTCCAGACTACAAAGTTTGAGGCTCTGTCCAGTCTCTCTTGATCTCTTAACCCATTCACTGCCATTTCGCTACTCTTCTTATGACTCTTCCGAGTTTCTCTACTTCCCTCCTAGAAGTTCTCGGTGTGAATCCCTCTGAACCTTGATTTCCCTCCTAGAAACTCCTCTGCCAATGTCGAGATGCCCCCACTCCGATCGTTAGTGCAACTGCACCACTGATTTAGATTTCTTGGCAAGAAATCCTCGGTAGCAACTCGCTCCTCCTTGGTCTTTCCCTATTAGGTACTGTTCTGACCACAGTACCCCACCATCTTCACTCTACAACTTATCCACAGCCTCCTATGCCCCAGCAAACTAAAGGTTAGAGCCTCTAGGCTCTGCGCAATCCCGACACCAGCAAAATCCGCACCTCTTGGCCACAGGCGTCAATCCTTCCTCATTGAGAAAAATGACTGGGCACTGCGTAGGTCACTGCTGCTCCTGTCTGCCACTACGTTGATCCTCTTCCTGGCTCGAACTGATGACACAGGCACTGTGTCACCCCTTCCTTGTTGCTTTTTCGCTAGGAACAACTTTTGTCACTTGGGACAGTTGTTTATGCTGCTGCTTCTCTGCTCGGCTGATGCCTTCAGTTATCCTGTGATCTGCAACCACACTCTAATACCATGTTGGAGTTTTTAAGTTTAACTGTTAGAAATCCTTCTTGTACTTTCTGATTTATTTCTTCCTACTCGTTCTGTTAATTAACAAGTTATTTGTTGTGTAAATACTGAAAATAAATACAAGTACAGTCTCAACACATACATATCATCAACTGAAGGAAAAGCAAGCACACAAGTGACACCGTTGTTTTTGGACCAATGTCCCCGGTGTTGACCCTTCCGCCTACACCTACCTACAAGTCAGTGAGAAAAGCCTTCAAGGTGTGGTCGGTGGCAGGGAACTTAGAGAAGGGGCTATCACACTGAATCCCTTCTCTCTTTGTTTAAGCTATCTCCTAGGTTAGCTAAGGGGGGTGGTCCCTAATGAAATGTTAAGTTAAAAAGAATTGAGTTTCTAGGAGAATTGTTAGAGTTAAATAGATTATTTATTTAAGATTTATAAGCAAAAAGCTGATATGAGCAATAACTATTATAAGATAAGCATGAAATACATAAACAACCAGTGTTTTCCAAGTATTTGCTCTTTAAGAAATGAAATTGCATTTTGCTTAAAAGAAAAGTAGAATGCTTCAAAAATTGAAAGCAAAACAATCTTGAAATGGAGACAAAGATGACATGAAATATTCAAAATGATAATTTAAAATTAGTGTACAAAAACTAGATCAAGACATGCACGGAGAACTCCATACTTATCTAGTTAAAACAATGCTCTAGGTAGCAAATAAAATCCTTAAAAACACAAGATATTGATCAAGAAAAATATTTAGTTTAAATTTATGTGATCTTAATAAGCTAGAGGAAATGAAACTCCCTCTTTCAAAATTGTTTGATAAGATCTTTGAGGCAAACCGACTGGGTCCTTCTATTCTTGATCTTGGTAATTAGTTTGTCTATTGAAGAGCTACCCCACGCCCAACTAAATCCTTCAACCAAATCTAAAGATCTCTACACATTTGGAAAAAGATGTCAGCAATCACAAGGGATTAGATTATACAATGGAGGAGAAATGTATAGATTTCACCAAAAATCGTCTAGTGCTCCTCTTCCTAGAGTATTTCTCTAACCCAAAAACCATACAAGATAGCTTGCATATGTTAATCCAAACAAGTGGAAACATGATAACTAGCATAATTCAACATACATGTAGAATGTAAAGCACAAAAATTGAAATAACATCACCTGAAGAAATGGAAGGAGAACACCAACACAATAGTACCCCAAAGTCTCTTTTATTATATGAAAGATGAATACAAAATCCAGCAGAGTCTCCGCAAGCCCAACAGCTCGTTCTAAAGATGCAAAGATGAAAGCCAAAACTCATTTAAATAGGCAAATGGGAGCCAATCTCAATGTGAGTGCAAGCGACAAGTGGAAGGGTGAAAATCCCAATGCTAGCAAGTCAAATTCCAAGTGGCCACGTGACTGAGATCCCAATGGAAATTTGAATTTGCTTAGTGGTTGTGATATTTGACCAAGTGCCAATGAATCTTTGAGTGTAGTAATGATCAAACAAGTGGCTGATATGATTGCTGTGCATATCTCCTTAGATGGGCAGCGTATATTTTTTCTTAACTGCATATTTATTAATTGTTGATGAGTGTGAGAGATGCTTGCGAAGTACAGTTTGAGTGGAGTGGAGAGGGAACAAACTTACACAAAATCTGACAGCCAAAATGAGTTATAATAGTCACCAAATTAATGCGTATCTCCTTGGCTCTGCGTGCTAGTTAAACTATTAGCGTTGATTGTGTGTTAATTTTTCTCCCAAATATGTGTATTAACTACTAACTGCAACTCCAAACAAATCTGTGTGTTAGCTTTTGATTGGCTGTTAACTTGTAGCTTGTTCCAATGAGTGGGGGACAAACTTTGCCCCACAAGTCAGAGTTGTTCCCAATAAATCTGATGTCCCAAAAATATTGCCCAAAATGAGTTACGTATTATCTTAAGGCTGAGTGGAGATTAGTGGGAGACAAGGTATGTCCCATGTAGCAGTCTTGTCCCCCTTTAACTAGCAAATCCATGAACCATTTTTAGAACTTCATTTTACCTGCTGAGTGGATAATTTAGAATCCTTTTGTTGCTACATTGAACTTTCAGCCGATTACGTGGAGCAATTTTTTATGGCATATGCACAATTCCTTCATTCTTGGATATACCATGGGAGCAAGGTGGGGTCTACTCCAAACCCACTTTATTCAACCTTATGTAATATGCATTGCACTTTATTTCCGCTGAATTTAACTTTGGACATTAAACATTTCGTACACCTCATGAACTTCATCGTAGAACCTTTGACTTCCTTTGACTTCTCTTTTTTTGTTTGACTTTGTAATTGAGTTATGGCTTGCTTGGTAGGCCCCACATGATCACCACATCAACTTTGACCTTCACTGGAATTGCTATGTCACATGTTTGACCTATTTTGATTTTCGAAAAATTTATGATTTTTTCCAATTATTCGGTTTTTGAAATTTTTCCTCAATTTTTACCATTGACATCAGGAAAATTGACTTCTGAGACACTATAAGTCAATTTTTGACCCCGAAAATGAACCCTAGGATAATGCTGGGTTTCTGAGGATGAATTTCGAGTATTCACACACTCCAAACATTTCCTAAGGCCACTTTGTTAAAATTGGCAACCAGGGCAAAACTTCATGTGGGTCATCTTATTCATGACTAATAATATTTTTATTAGATTCCTTTCGTCGAGAGGTGTAGGATTGATATAAAGATCATCCGATTCCGATAAGTATTCATGGAGATATGAATTTATTTTGATTATGGAATTATTATCAAGCCGACCTACAACTCATGTAGGCTCAGAAGCCCAACAGTCGCATCTATTCACCCACCAACGTTGTGTATAAATGTAAGAGGACTTTTCCTCATTTGGACTCACTCATCTCATCACATCTCTCTCTCTCTACTGCGCAGATATGAGTCTCTTCTCTATTGTGCTGAAATGGGTCTCTAACTCTCACACATGTGAAACCAGAAGCTGTTGAATTTGAAGCTGCAACTGCAGAAGTAAAGATTGACTTGCGAGGCCTAGAAGATCTCCTCTTTGGAACTGCGTTGTAGGTTCATCTGAACCTCCTCTGAAAGCCGCAACTTTTGGTGGTGGAATGAAGTCAATCCGACGAACGGTTTGCAAGATATCGACTGCCCTAGTTTGAAGCCGGAAATAGAAACTGAAGCTTCAACTGCAGAAGTATAGATTGACCTGCATGGCCTAGAAGACTCCTCTTTGGAACTGCGTTGTAGGTTCATCTGAACCTCCTCTGAAAGCCGCAACTTTTGGTGGTGGAATGAAGTCAATCCGACGAACGGTTTGCAAGATATCGACTGCCCTAGTTTGAAGCCGGAAATAGAAACTGAAGCTTCAACTGCAGAAGTATAGATTGACCTGCATGGCCTAGAAGATCTCCTCATCTGAAATGCGCTATAGGTTCATCTGAACCTCCTCTGAAAGCCGCACTTTTGGTGGTGTAATGAAGTCAATCCGATGAACGTTTGCAAGATATCGACTGCCCTAGTTTGAAGCCAGAAACTGTTGAAACTGAAGCTGCAACTGCAGAAGTAAAGATTGACCTGTGTGGCCTAGAAGATCTCCTCATCTGAACTGCGCTGTAGGTTCATCTGAACCTCCTCTGGAAGTCGAAACGTTTGGTGGTGGAATGAAGTCAATCCGACGGTTGGTTTGTGAGATATCGTCTGCCCTAGTTTAATAATGAAGCCGCTAATGCTGATGCTGCTGATCTAGGGTTTGCTACTGCTGATATGAATCAGATTCATTGTACTATTTCTCTTCGTTGAATTATTGAAGATAAAAGAAGATTTGATCAAAGGGTTTCCCCACACATTGTGGGGTTTGTCCCTGGCTAGCCGCCACATCTTGTGTCTCTTGTCTCGGCTTGTTTTTTGTCGATCGTTTAATGTTCTATCTGCACTTTACTTTATGTACATGTGATTGCTAATCTATGGAATATAATAAGGAAAAGAAGTAAACTGTTATAAGCATAGAACATACCATAATTAACATGGTATCAGAGCTGAGGTGAAGACAAAGCCCAAGCAAGAGCAAGAGCAATCACCAAAGAGAAGATTGGCAAAGCTATTCTAAAAGAACGATGGGGTCCTCAACACTCTTTCCTGCCGAAGACAAGCTCCGTGAAAAAGCTGACTATCACGGATGGAAGATGTCTATTGATCTAACCTTGGAGGATCAAGGAGTGTTGGACCATGTAAGAGGCAATATTGTTGAGCCTGCATCAAATGCATCCGCTATTGTCTGGAACAAATGGAAGAACAGAGAAATTAAAGTGAAGAAGATCATCGGGGACTCTATCGACAAGCGCTTGGTGGCCTACATCTCTGATCTAGACACCTCCAAGGAAATCTACGATAGACTGGTGAGTTTATTTAAAGTTAATGATGCAATCAAGTTTTGTTTCTTAGAAATAAGCTGAGGGAAATCAAGAAGGGTAAAGATGAGAGTATGCAAGCATACTTCTTAAGAATCACTGAGATCAAGAACGATCTCCTATCTATTGGGGAGACTATTACTGATAGAGAAATGGAACTCCCAACTCTTGGAGGATTACCATCCGAATGGTATGTGTTTAGGAATACTCTTCTAAACAATAATGTAATTCCTGGTTTCGAGGAATTAATGGCTAGATGCATTCAAGAAGAAACAAGGGTAGAAGAGTAAGAGACGATATGAAATATCCCGTAAGAGGTGCAGGAAATATCTCTCTCAAATTGAATCAAGGAAATAGATCCACCTACAGGATCTATTATATGTACCTTACCTCAAAAAGAACCTGGTGTCCATCTCTGCAACGGAAGACAAAGGCTACAAGGTAACCTTCAGCAATGGCAAGGTATGTATATGGAAAAATAATGTTAAAGATGCCTTCACTCTTGGGTTTCAAGTTGAAACATTATATCAGGTCGGTGGAAGTCTGTTAGGTGTAATGTCTTGTGACACAACTCTTCAGTCTGAACTTTGGCATTGGAGGTTTTCCCACCTTCATTATAAAGCTATACCTAATGTAAGACAAATGGTAATAGGGGTGTCCAAATTCCGATTAGAGAAAGAAGGTGTATGTCCAGGATGTGCTGAAGGAAAGATCAAAAGAGGACCATTCCCCTCAAGCCAAAGAAAGACCTCCGATATATTACAGTTGGTTCACTCAGGCATACCTGAGGCTGGCATTAAGAGGGAGACTACTACTCCACATACTCTTGAGCAGAATGGTGTGGCAGAAAGGAAGAACCGTATAATTGTGGAAGTTGTCCAGAGACTTCCAAAGTTTATATGGGTAGATAATGTAACAATTCCTGATGTGGAGGAACCCATGGATCCTATTTATCCACTTGAGCCAACCTGTTCTAGGAAGAGGCCTTCATGGCTTAGGGGGGTACTCGATGATGCTGAAGGACATGCTGCACCCCGAGGAAAAAGTAAGAAACCTAACAGGTACTAGGATACCTTACCATCATGAGCATGATTATGCAAAATGAGCCTTCATCATTCTCAAATGTCGTCAAGCATCAAGTATGGAAGGATGTTATGACCAAAGAATATGAGTCTATTATGAATAATGATGTCTGGGAAGTAGTTCCCAGACCCCAGGACAAGACAGTTGTCACATCAAAATGGCTTTACAAGATAAATCATGCAGCAAATGGAAGTACAGAAAAGTATAAGGCTCGTTTTGTTTCTTGTGGTTTCTCCCAGAAGGAAGGTATAGACTATGATGAGATATTTGCAACTATTGCCAGATATACAACCATCTGCTCGATCATAGCCCTTGCGGCTTCACAAGGATGGAACCTACATAAGATGGATGTCAAGACCACGTTCTTTCATGGTTTGATCAAAGAAGAGGTCTATGTGGAGCAACCTAAAGGATTTGAGATTTATGATTGAAAATCTCATGTATGCTAGTTGAAGAAGGCTCTCTATGGGCTGAAGCAAGCACATCGAGCATGGTATGAGAGGATTGATATCTACTTGATGAAGTTTGGATTCACTAGGAGTGAAGCCGATCCTAACCTTTAGTTTAAGGTTGAAGATGGCAAGCCTCTCATACTGGTGTTGTATGTGGATGACCTCTTTCTAATAGGTGCATACCCTCTCATTCACAAATGTAAGAGGGAGTTGGCTTCTGAATTTGAAATGAAGAACCAAGGACTTGAAGTGTGGCAGAAGCCAAGGGAAATTTTCCTATCTCAAGGAAAATATGTGGTGAAGATTCTGAAAATATTTGGTATGGTGGACTACAAGCCTATGACTACCTCAAAGATCTTGACTTTCAGAAGTTATATGGTAGTGATGTCGGACCAGATTTGGGAAATGCCTCTGAGTTTCAAAAACTCTTTCGCATTGATTTTCTTGGTGAACCTCCGTCCAAACATATGTTTTGCAGTTAGCATTGTGAGCTCATATTTGGTTGAGCCTCACTAGATTGGTGCCAAGAATCTTCTGAGATATCTGCAGGACACAATCTCTCATGGATTGAGATACACTACCAGAGATGTGAGATTATTTGGATTCACTAACGCTGATTGGGCAAGCAATGTGGAGGACCATAAGAGCACTTTTAGGTGTTGTTCCTCCTTGGGATCTGCTTCCTGGATGAGTAGGAAGCAGAAGTCAGTGGCTTTCAGCACCGCTGAAGTAGAATATATTGCTGCTAGCATGGCCTCCTATGAGGCAGTCTAGTTGCGAAAGCTCTTCAGTGAGCTTTCTGAATTTACATTGGTTACCATTGTGATCCTATGTGACAACCAGGGTGGGATTTGTTTGTCAAAGAATCTCGTATTTCATGATCACTCCAAGGATATCGATATCAGGTATCATTATACTCAAGATATGGTGCAGCGAGGAGCTATGAGGCTTCAACATATCGGTATAGATGAACAGGTCACCGACATTCTAACAAAGCCCCTAGGAAAAGTCAAACTCCTAACTTTTCTAGAACAACTTGGTGTTGTTCAAATACCCTCCGATGAGGGTCCTGTATGATGCATTGAGCTCTAGGAGCTCTGGGGGGGTGCGAGGTACTTCTTGGAGCGACATATGACCACAGGGTGATTCACCATCCTCTGGTGGTGTACATGTACACCCTGTGGCGATTATAGCAGAATTTATGTGTTCTCCTGTGAGGCTTGGATTGATGTGTTCTCCATGGTGATTGTAGTAGGATTGATGTGTTCTCCATGGTGATTGTAGCAAGATTGATGTGTTCTCCTGTGAGGCCTGGATTGATGTGTTCTCCATTGCGATTGTAGCAGGATTAATGTGTTCTCCTATGACAATAGGATTGATTAGTTCTCATGTTGAGGCATCCTAACCATGTAGTCTGGGACTCATGGGAAGTAACTCTCATTTGATCAATGAGCAGGGAAATGAAGTTAGGGACCATAGTAGTACCGATGGATGCATTGTTGTATCTACCATACTCCCTACGCTAGGATGACCTCCATTGATCTGGGATCAATGATACTGGTCAGGGACTAGTGGTAGGAGTGGTACATTCTATGGAACTTACTTTAGGTTGATTGTTAATGGTCTAGGACCAATGGTACACACTCCGAGACTGACTCTGAGTTAGTGGAGGATGTTACTGGTCTGGGACCAATGGTAGGAGTTGTACTCACTATGATGCTGACTTCGAGTTGGTTGAGACTGGTTTGGGACCAGTGGTACATACTCTGAAACTGACTTTGAGTCAATATGATACATCCTCTATCATTTCTTCTTCTTCATAATTTGGACAAAGCAGAGCAGAACAGAACAAAGCAGAGCAGAGCAGAATAGAGCAGAGCAGTACAGGGCAGAACAAGACAAAGCAGCATATTCATAATAGAGAAGAGTAGGGCAACAGTTAGGCTATACAGGGCAGTGCATTTGATGGATGAATAGTAGCGACCAATAGACAAATTGCAGATGAAGTTCTTCCTCTTTGAGAGGGAGTGTTAAAATTGGAAACTAGGGCCAAACTTCATGTGGTTCATCTTATTCATGGCTGATAATATTTTCATCAGATTCCTCTCATTGAGAGGTGTAGGATTGACCTAAAGATCATTCGATTCTGATAAGCATTCATGGAGATATGAATTTATTTTGATTATGGAATTATTATCAAGCCGACCTACAACTCATGTAGGCTCAGAAGCCCAATAGTCTCATCTATTCAAACATCAACAGTGGTGTATAAATACAAGAGGAATTTTCCTCATTTTCACTCAATCATCTCATCACATCTCTCTCTCTCCTCCGCAGAAAAGAGGCTCTTCTCTACTGCGCAAAAAAGAGACCTTTCTCACACATGTGGAGGAGTAGTTGCAGATTTTAGGGCAGCAACTGCAGAAGTGAAGTTTGACCTGCTTGGACCCAAATATCTCCTCATCAGAACTGTGTTGTAGGTTCATTTGAACCTCCTTTGAAGGCTGCAACATTTGGTGGTGGAATCAAGCCAATCCAACGGACGGCTTGCGAGATATCAACTGCCCTAGTTTGAAGGACGCTGCTGAAACTAAAGCTACAATCGCATATCCAAACTTTGACCAGCGTGGACCATCAAACCTTCTCTTCAGAACTGTGTTGTAGGTCCATCTAGATCACCTTTGAAGGCCGCATCTTTTGGTGGTGGAATCAAGCCGATCTGACGGTTGGTTTGTGAGATATCGACTGCCCTAGTTTTGATGATGAAGCTGCTAATGCTGATGCTGCTGATCTAGGGTTTGCTACTGCTGATATAAATCAGATTTATTGTACTATTTCTCTCTGCTGAATTATTGAAGATAAAAGAAGATTTCATCAAAGGGTTTCCCCACACATTGTGGGGTTTGTCCCTGGCTAGCGACCACATCTTGTGTCTCTTGTCTTGGCTTGTTTTCTGTCGATCGTTTAATGTTCTATCTGCACCTTAGTTTATGTATATGTGATTGCTAATCTGTGGAATACAATAAGAAAAATAAGTAAATTGTTATAAGCATAGAACATACCATAAATTAACAATAATCACAAATTGAAGATCAATAAAGACAGTTACCGAATAATTCTTGCGTATTTATGTTATTTATGTTAATGCTATATGTTGTTGATGAATGATGTGTTTTATGAAATTTTGATAGAGTGATGTGTGATTCTCTTGAATAAGTGTTAATGATGCATGCAATGCATGTTTAAGTACTTTCACAAAGACTCTAATGATTTCTCTGTTTTTTACTAATAACTTAAGTAAATCTGCACGAACCCTAATTTAACACAGCTTTCTGAAGTGCGTAAGTAGATAAATTAACTGTTAAAGGTCCGCAAGGATGGATCTTTGACCTTCGCAAAGGTCTGAAGGCCGTTTTAAAAAATTTGCAGCAACTTGACTGTTAAAGGTCCACAAGGATGGATATTTGACCTTCGCAAAGGTCTTAAGGTTGTTTTAGCGAAGTTGCAACAACAGGCCCTAAGAGTTTATCGATCTGCGCAAAGGCAAATCTGAGGCACTGGAAGACATCACACTAGTCTCTGGACGCAGAAACTTGGTACTTGCATCCCCCTATACTACTTCGGGTGATACTGCACCCTGCACTATGCATGTTGTTGTCTAAAGGGCCAGTAGTGTAGGGATTTGTTGGTTGGCGCAACTAACCCTGAACCTGGGTTAGGACCCCCTAAGCCAACAATGTTCCTCTTGGACTTCCACATATTTACATTCACAATATTTTCCAAAATTACATCATCATGTGATGACAACATGAGAAACCATTGACATTAATCACTTGGACTCATGGTGACTTGTCCATGAAGTTCTTCTATAAGTGATGACACTGCCACTATGTCTTCAATACTTGTAACAAATCTTGCATTGTTGTTGCCATCTACCCTCCAAAAGGTCTTGAGAGATCTTCGAGTCTTCATGAGCCACTTTGATCATCGGGATCCATTGTTCTTTCAAATGTTGCAACATGGTGTCTTTGTCTTCAGGACGCTTCCTTGCATGAAATTTATTGTTATATATCCTCACAAATATTTTCCATGCTTCACCGAACACTTGTAGATGTAGATCACTCATGGAAAGTAAACATTATCCCAAAAATCTCCTATTCTATCATTCTTCTTGAAAATTATCTATATGTGGATCAAGAGTGGACCAAGGGAAAAGAGGGAGAGATTCTAGGCACAAGGAACACTTGCAAGAGACAAGGAGGGGCTTTAATGGCCTTTGAGAATGCATTGTGCACTCCACTGGAGAAGGATAATGTCTGATGGGTGCACAACATAGCTCCAAGGGACAAGGCAACATCACTGTTCACCAAGGATGCATTGTGCGGTGGGAAGGAAGATTTAGGGCCAAAAGCATGCCATGGGGCATAGGAACAAGGCACAAGGTAAGGCCTCATATCCCATTGAGAGTATGCAGTGTGCTCAACCAGGAGTCAAGCGCCAAGCTTGGCGTAGGGCGCAGAAACAAGCAACAAGGAGGAGAATTTATGGACTAGGAGTGCGTTGTGTGTTGGAGAGAAGCCTCAGGGGTGTAGGGCACAACAACAACTGACAAGAGGGTCTCCACTAAGCCTTGGGAGTGCATTGTGTGCTCCTCATGGCCTAGATGTAAGCTTACAAAGTCATACATTTGTCTAAATTTGGAGGGATAACACATGGAAAAATTTACTGAGTTAGGAGCAAAATCAAGCGCGAGACATATCAACTCATCAAAAAAACTTAGACAAAACCCAAACGTAAGAATTATACATCAAAATTCTCGTTCAGAAACACTCACCAAGTATAATAGACAAAGTATTTGTAGTTGTGACCAAAATCTGTACAATGACTTCAAAGTGCACTATTGTTGCTCTTGATGATGCACTATTGTTGCTCTTGATGATGCGACGACACTTAAAAAGGAACATGGATACTTAAAACATGTGTGGAAACAAGAAATGACACTTGACGACCAAAAGAGACACTTCACATGATAAGAGGTAGGCTCCAAAATTTGAATATAGTAAAATTTTGGATGGTGATGTAGCAGTGACAACACCTCCACATCAAATTTAACAATATAGCCTTCCAACACACTATTCAACAAAAAATTAACTACGCAAGTTACCTTGTTACTTATAGAGTTCACCCTCTAAATCAATTATGGGGTCCAACTACGTGGTACAACAAGATGCCAAGTTTTATGTTCTTCTTCCAACCTATGTAAACACTCGGCCAAAACGATCAGAAACTTAGCAAAGAATATTCAATAAAAATATGTAAAAACATACATTTTCATTCAATTTCAAGAATGATTCATTATTTTATGGTCTATTTTATGGTAAACTTGTGTTCTTTTCTCTCTGCCCACTGTTGTATCTCCTCTTTAGTAGGTATCCACATCCCCTTCAACCGCATATTCTAGTCCCATTAATGGAGCCATTTATTCACACACAAGTGGTTGGCCTAGAGTTGAAGATAATTTTCCAACAAAACCCTTTCATAAACTGGTCCTTTTGACAACCACTTGCAAGTAGGTGAAGTCTCACTTGAGGCATTTAAGGAGAATTGTAGAAACTCTAATAGTTCTGCGATGATGAAGGAAACATGGACCTTAAGCTACAATTACCTATATTTAACATATTATTACATATTATCATTTAGAAAAAAAATGAAATATACAATATACCCCATTTCTATGCAGTAATCCTATCATGCATACATTTTAAAGTAACAATATCATGAAAAATAGACAAGGCATTAATTATTATGAAAACAAATAGAATAATCCAAAACACGATCTTTGTATTATCAGTGTGAACCTTCCATTACAATCATATTCATTGCAACTCACCAACCTTAGTAAATCATTCATCATTACAACACAAAAGTATATGTCTAGGTATGTCCATGTATTTCTCATATATATCTCTCACGTCTTATCCTTCATATATTTATAGGTTTACATTTGGACCCAAGTTGACCAAAACCCCCTTAGTAGTAAATTATTTCTATGGGATGGTAAATATTACTATGGGATAGTAAATATTATTATGCGCTATTACATACAAAATTATCCCAATGACTTTCCTTATTTTTCGCGCAATTCCTTCTCTTTGCAATTTTCATGTGTTATCCCTCGGTTAGCCTTCCTGAGAAGTTCCTTCTTTCATGATGCTCTTTTGCACAAATCCTCAAAAACTTATTACCTAAAACATAACTCCAATAGGTACCCTCCTATTATATTTTGTACAAGCTTCAACCCCCTCTTTCCATTGATATACCCAAACTTGCCTAATCCAACAACACTTAACCTTCTTGGTGGGGAAATCTAGATCCTACCCTCTTCTCAAGTGGTTTCTTATGTGTAACTCCAAATATTTGATTCCTAGATTCCCTAGTGTATCTTGAATGTCTACATAAATATCTAGATATCTTTGAAAGCACCATAAATATTGTTGAGACCGAGATGTAATAATAAGATGGAACTTTGACCAGTTAGAACCTTGGTTGACTTCTTCACTTAAACTTCATTTTTTTCTTGATTTTGGTGGAGTTTGGAAAAATGACATATACCATTGGAAATATCTTATAATAGCCTATTCAACCATACATCTTTTAGCCTCATTTGCACTAGGGTTATAGAGAACGAATGCCTTCAAAGATATGATACCCAAACTAAAACTTTCACAATAAGTTATTTAATAATCTCCCATGTTGTTGAAATTTGGATCAATAACACTATAGTTGGGATCAATGACAACTACATGTGTGCAACATAAACAACTATATTTTAAAGATAAGTTTCCTTGTTATTAAAAATTTTAGAATCTATTGTGCATAGTATTTTGATGTGACTATATCACCAATTTACAACGCAACAATGTTATTTTATTGAAATATAATATAGATACATTTTTCACTTATAAGAAAGCTTACAGTTGGAGCATGGGGTGGAAAACATGCATGTATGATGGATGATAAAAGATACATTATGGAATGAGGGGTTGGGGTGGGGGGTGAGGGCTTATAATTTGTCTTCGAATTGGAGTTTTCATTTGTGGGTAAGTCAATCGATCATCATGACAAGAGAATCCAATACTCAACAATTTCCTACCACTAACACATCTAGTGGGTCGTCATTCATGCCATATCATTGTCAAAGGTGGAGCTAGATTTATCCAAAATTTCATATGATAATGCGGTCGGAGGTTGATTTAGTCAAATTGAAGAAGATAATTTAATTTGATGGAGATTATTCCAAGTTGAAGAAGATAATGAAATTTGAGGTAGATTTATTCTAAGTCAGAGAAGATAATGTGGTTGAAGGCATATTTATTCTAAGTCAAATAAAATAACACTTTATTTTCTATAAATGGTCCATCACCAATTGTGGAGGAAACATGGTATTTGGGATTTGGATAACAAGTCAAGGGAGGAGAAGTGGACTCTTCTCAAAAGTTTACATGGAAAACATTAAGTGATACAAGGTAAACATAGAAATAAGGCCCCTCCACAAACCAAATAAGCTTTGAAAACTAAAAGATGAGGCTTGATGAAAAAGGAGAAATACTATATTCTTGTACAAAGACAACCACTAGCAACAATAAAGAAAGAAAAATATCACACTAGGTTATAAACTATATTTAAGCTCACAACACAACCTACAAGGTTTTCCATCCCTTGTCATAGAAAAAGTGGACTTGCAAAGGAAAATGGAAGAGGAATGGGGCGTGGGGCATGTGGAAAATGTCAAAACTTTGCCAACCCATCTATGTTCTTTCCTTCAAAGCCAAAGAACAAGAAATATTTCCCTTTTATCTTTGGGCACATGATGGTGAAAGACACAATCCGTGATATGACTATAGAAAATACATACAACATCAAAGAAATTAGCAAACCATGTATTTATTCCATCTCAATTCTATAACATAAACTAATATAAAATAAAAATTAGGACTTAAAGCTAGAGAGGGTTTTTCAACCTCAAAAGCTTCACGCAATAGGGGTCAAATTACGTCCATCAAGAGGTCAAAAACTCAAAGGGAATATAGGTATAAATGTTGTATCTATTATATTTTATTAACTCCATTTCCAAATATTCAAGAGTAATGACATAATACATTTTAGCTAAGGCTAATCTGCATCAACATCTGGGTAATGGGAAGTGGGTCATGCAAGTAACAATAATGGCATGCCAACTCCATGGCCCATCAACATATCTTTTGGATGATTATTTCTGACGTAAATTATCTATCTCAATTACTATCATATGGGATAGCATAGTGAAAAGTTGTAGTTTTCTTGAGTTGATTAGTGATCTTTTTGTCAGTGACTCATAATAATGTGCATTATTTGTTTATTTTTTTTCCATAATCCTTGATATCATATATTTTTATAAGAAAAATAGAGTACAATTTGTTATTTTTTGTATATAACATTTAAAACACACACATTAATTTTAGTAAATATATGTCGTATACAAAGTATTAAATTTTTACAAATGAAAGTAAAGAATAATAGAATGAATACCACAACATGGTAAGGAAGTTATTCAAAATTAAAGAACTATGGATCAATTTATGCTTTCTTAAATGTTTATTATTATTTTACTTTGAATACCAATATACATTTTCTTATAAATATGCTTGTATCATCATCAATTTTTTGGAAATCACATGTTTACATTTAATAATAAAATGCAAAAATCATTGTAATTGTACTTGAAAAGAACAACGTTGCCAAAGATAATCATGGATCAAAAGTTGGCATTTGATGAGTAAATCCCGACGCTGCCTCATAGAGAAACCTTGGAAGGAAGTGTCTATAAGGATCTTTTTCTCTCTTTTGTAATAGATATTCCATTGTTGCTTCCACTTCTCCTTTAACTTGTAAATAAAAATTATGAGCATTGAATTTGTCTTGGAGCTCATCTTTCCTACCTTCAAATCAAATCAAAAATATATTAGTTTCCGATTTTCAATTCGTCAATTAAAAAATTTAAAACATGTTTAAGTTTTGGAATAGAAAATGTTACTTCACTTGATTTTCATAAGAAAATTTAGAAATTTATATACATGACATGAGTAACTTCTAAATTATTTGATCATTTGTGACTCTTTTATTAAATAAATGACTTTAGGTTTTCCAAAGAATACATGATTAAAAATCCATACTCTAAAGTTTGCAAAATTTGAGGAGACTATGCATACATGTGTTTTTGCGTGTTTAAAGAAAAATGAAAATTAATGACATATATTTAATAAACTTAAATGATATGTAATATTGTTTTTATTTTTGGGAAATAAAACTTATTTAATAAAATAAATAAATAAAAACCACCTATACTGATGTGCTATGAGGATATATTTGTGTTGTTAAAGTTAGCAAGGGCTTGCATTAGGCCTCATTTGCATCGACTTAGGGGACGGGTGAGGTGTGCATTTAAACTCTAGTGCCAATTTTAATACAAGCCTAATCACCTTATTACGTGTTACTAGACCACAATTCCATACAAAATAATATATAATATAAAGTATATAATTATTACTAACAGTGCAATATTTACATTATTGATATATTATCAGTATTTACAACAATTCAATGATACTTAATTTTTATTAAGTCACAATAATTATTTCATATTATTAATATTTATCTTAGTTGTACATAATTGAATGAACCACGAAGGGAATTAGACTTTTGAGCATGGAAACTAGGGTTTAACCATAATAACACCACCACTACACAATAACTCCTTCATCATTGATCAAAACCATCCTTTTGTCATCCTTGATACCATTTATGCTTTAGGCCCCTAATTGGCCCTCCTCTCTAGGCTTGTCTACCCTTTTCTCTATTTTCAGTTTTTGCAACTTCCCTTGTGAAGGATCTCAATATTAATTCCATTTCCATGAAATCCACCTATTCAACCTTGCTTCATTCCTCATAGTTGACTAACAAATGTGAACAATTGGCTCCCCTTGCAGTCGTGATGACTCAAGGAATTCATCCCTTGAGTTGGCCTATCATGAGCTCCTTATGCTCACCTTTGGCTCAATTAGAGTTGTCCAAGTCTTCACCATCCCACTCTTCACACCTTTCAACATTGGTATCCACTCCTAGTTTTTCTTCCCTTTTCATAGTGTTTCCTAGACATTATTTGAAAGACGTGGTCCACATTATAAATATAGAGGTGATACATTTGTAGCTACCTAGAGTTTATATGATCATTGAAGCACTTACCCCACCCATAGTAGTTACTGAATATGGAGTGGGGGAACCGTTCAAATAGAATGGAATTGTTTGTAGGTTTAATGGACTCTAGCCAAAGCTAATAGACTTCAATTAATGAATCAAGTTAAGCCCTATATAAGCCTAATGTAACCCCAAAACCCTTTATTAAGCACTATTTATTGAATGATTACAATTTTATTGTTATAATGTTATGTAAGTTAGAACCTCTTATGGTCCCATTTTATTATAATTGTACCATTTGTATATTATATATATTAAGGAGACCTAGCCTTACGATCATCAAATCTTGTCTTGTATTTGTATTCATTGTAAAATGAGTTCTACCCCTTGAAAAGTCCTATAATTATTGGTTTCTTATTATTTTTAAGGCACAAAGTTCATAACATTTGTTATCAGAGCTTATGATCCTAGGGTTTCGTTGCTTCAAATAGGTCATCTTGGCATTTTCACCATAACATTATTTTGGGATGTTTTAGATGGTGAAATTTGGAGATTCGAGAAGAAACATCAAGGACATTTTGGTTCAAATTTATGATCTTGGTCTGCTATAATTTTATAGATATTCTCTAAGGAAGTCAAGGTTCCTAAATGTTCTTGAAATCAATTTCAAACAAGTTAGTTTGGCATTTTCACAATAACGTTTTTTGTGATATTCAAACTGTGAAACTTGGAGAATGTTGAGGAGAGAACTTAGGGAAAATCTGGTTCAATTTTTAGACCTTATTTTTCTATAATTTTGGAGATATTATCTAAGGAGTTTAGGGTTCCTAAATGCTCCTACAATCAATTTCAAGTAGGCTAGTTTCACATTTTCGCTATAACTTTTCTTGGTGACGTGTTAAATGGTAAAACTTGGACCATATTGAAGTAATATATCGGGGAACATCTAATTCAAATTTTAGAGTTTATTTCACTATAACTTCATAGATATACTTTGTGGAAATTAGGGTTTGTGAAGGATACTGAAATCAATTTCAAACAAGTCAACTTGATGTTTTTTCTATAACTTTTTTCTAGGAATTTTTAGGCTATGGAATTTTCATGGATATTACATATAGAAGTATCTTAAGAAATAATTTTAAAACTATATGCGAATCATTGGGCACATGGTATTTTATATAAGTTTACTTGTAGGAAGAGACCAAAAATTAGAAAGTTTCGGGAAATTTAACATGGCTTTCACTTGGCACATAAAATTCGTGTCAAAAATATGGAATTGCATAGAAGACATATCAAAGCATTACAGACCAAAGTTTCATATTTATAAGGGATCAAATATCATATATATATGAAGAAAAAGTTAAATCATTTATATATCCTCCAAATTAAGTTTTTAAAGGTACGTAACTTACAATTATGATAACTTTTGATTAGAAGATCCATTTTTTAAGGGTGATTGGAAATCGTGATAAAGGATATTACTATTATTATTTTCTCACATGGCTCCAAATAAATATCCAAAAGCTACTACACCAATTAAACCTCATAATGTTTCATCTAGGATTTATGAAGAAAGCGACATTTTAGAATTTAGGTTTTCCCAGTTAGAGAAAAAAGTTAATGAAATTGATGGTTCTATGTTGAAAAAGGTGGATTTATCAGGTTTCCTTGGAAAACCTTAAAAGATAAATGATGGTTGAAATGGAAAAGAATAAGGAAGAAATGGAAAATAAGAATGAGAATAAGGAAGAAATAAAAAAGCCTTTATAAGAACTGTAGATCATTCTATTAAAGGATCTCTCTAAATAAGATATTGACATCCAAGGAAATCATGAACTTAAGGAGAAACATGGTGTTGACACTCAATCATGTATGGGAAGTATTTTATAACAATTGGAGAGCATGAATATTGAACCAAGAAACCATAATCATGAATTTTCAATCCAAGATCCATATCATTAGTGCTTCAAGCCAATACCAAGGAACTATTGTGTTTTGAGATCGATATGAGAAATTTTATGGTAATGATCCTATAACATAGATATTTCATATGGAGAAATAATTTTATCTACACCAAGTGGCAACCTTACAAAAGGTAAATATTGCATCCATGTTCTTAGAACAACACCAAAATGTATGGTATCAATGGCTTTGTCAAAAGGAAAAAGGATTATGTTATTTCTTGGTCCATTTTTACAACAAAAATGACAACACATTATGGGGATATTAAGAGAAATAAATCCTTTAACCAATTAGTAAATATTCAACAAAAAGGTCTAGTTACAAAGTACATTCAACAATTCCAAAAGTTGAGTCTTCGAGTAAAGAAAATTTCATAGAATAATTTGATAGACCTATTTATGAGAACCTTAAAGGAAAGCACACAACATGAGGTGTATCTCTTTGAACTTGAACCTCTAGAGCATATAAAAATATTCCACTAGAAAATTGGTCACTAATAACTATAGAGAAAATCATGCTCCCTATCCTAAACCAATAAGGTTGAATCCTCAACAAATGGATGAAATAAGAGAAAATGAACTATGTTTCGACTATTATAGAAAGTACATTAAAGGGCATAAATGTAGTGAGAAGAAATTATTTACATAGATTGTGAATATGAAGAAGATCAAGAAGTGGAATTGTCACAAGATCTAGAGCTAGAAGATACTTCTCCAAAAATACCTTGTCATGCATTGGTCAAAATCAATACTCCACAAACCCTCGAGATAGAAATATATATCAAAATAAAAAGGTAACAATATTGACTGACTTAGGTAGTATCCATAAATACATCAACTAAACATTGGGAAAATGTCTTAATTTATTCGTATATCTAGCACTGTAATTCCAAGTAATGATTGCATATGAAGATGGCATAAATTGTTCATAGATGTGCCATAGTATTAAGTTGAATATGGGGGAGTATTTGTTGGATAGTCCCATGATTTCAATCCAAATGGGTGGTGCCAATGTTGTATTCGGTTTCCAATGGTAACAATGATTAGGAATAGTGGCACTTAATTTTAATGATCTTTTCATAAGATTTTCCTTAGAAAGAGAGCAAATTGAGCTTAGAGGTATTCAAGGGAAACCTAGTAAATTGATAAGGTCTTATAGCATGATGAAGTTTATAAAGAGGGGACCCAAAGTTGTAATTGCATAACTGTGTTCATTAGATGTTCAAACATATCTATCCTCTACTTCAATAGATCTCCAAAAAAGTTATCAACAATCATTCTAAAGTATTTGGAGAGATGCCTAAGGTTCTTCCACCTCCCTGATATCATGACCATGCTATTTATTTACATCCTGGAAGTGTGCCAGCTAGAATTATCCCTTATAGGTATCAACATGCACAAAATAGTGAGATTGAGCATATGGTTCAAGAAATTTTAGAGGATAGCATCATTCAACCTAACCATAATGCTTTCTCTTCACCAATGGTGATCATTATCCAAAAATATGGTTCATGGCACATGTGTCCAAATCACAAATATCTCAACAAAATAACAATTAAAGATAAGTGTCTTATTCCTATGATTGATGAAATATTAGACAAATTGCATGGAGCAGTTTTCTTTACCAATTTGGATCTCCATTCTAGATATCATCAAAACATAATGAGGCAAGAAAACATTCCCAAAATAGCCTTTGGAACACATGAATATCATTATGATTTTTGGTTATGCCATTTGGACATACAAATGCACCAACAACATTTCAAAGCTTGAAGAGCTCAATTTTCAAACCTTTCCTTAGAAAATTTGTGTTAGTATTTTTTGATAACATACTAATCTACGAAAAACCTTGGGAAGAGCATGTAAAACATGTTGACAGGGTCTTAACACTAATGGAAGAGAAAAATCTATATGAAAAGCCTGCCAAATGTGCCTTCGGGGTTCAAGAAGTGGAATATTTTGGTGATATTATATCACATGAGGGCATCGACGTGGATCTATGAGGGAATGGCCAATCCCCGATACCTTGTATAAAATAAGAGCTTTCTTGGGATTTATAGGATATTACCACAAGTTTTTAGGGTCAAATATAAACACCTCTAACAAAATTATTGAAGAAGGAAGCATTGTAGAAAATCCTTGAAACCTTGAAATCGCTAATGAGAGAAATCTAATCTGCAAAAGGCACAAGATTTATCTACCAAAATTCCGCAGAAAGAAAACAATGAATAGAAACACAATCACAAATAGAACACAATAATTTATCTAGGAAACCCAACTGGGAAAAAGCCTACTTGCTTGTATTAAATCAATTGAGAAATCTGATCTATTACATAGAATCTACTTCAAGCATGAAGTTCCCTAGAATATTGATCAACACCCTACAAGACTTTCCCAACACTTAGGAAAATAAGGCCTACTAGGAGCTCTTATTTCCTAGTGTAATTTTATCCCTAAAAAATAATAATTTCTTCTACTTCTTTGCTCAATTCCCAAGAGAATTGCTCTGCTTGCTTCTCAAGCTATGCACACAAAAAAATTGTGTACCAAAATGCAATTTTTTCCTTCATTCAATTTCAATAGCCAATTTGAATTGCATGACCTATTAGGGCTAATTTTAATAGTTGCAACTAGTTAACTAAGAGTAAGTTGAGTTAACATAAAGTCAACTACTCAACTAAACTCAAACCTATCTTTATTCTAGAACTAGATATTAGTTAACTGACAAACACTAGAGTTAACTCCACTAAATTAGTAATTTTAGCCATCAACTAGTCCACAACTCACTGCATGCCATCTAACTTGAACTAACTGAGAATAACTCATTGATAGGCCACAAGACACATGTTAACCTAAAACTAACTCAAGTATCTATGAGAATGAATTCGAATTAGCATCATGGACTAAGGCACAAGTCAAAGAAGTCATTCCTTGCTACAATTTCAACACTCCCTCTTAGCAAGGAAGGGCTTCTTGGAAGAACCTCGTCCACCTAGATCTGTCATCACTTCTCCCAAGTACTTTGTTGTTGCATTTTTTCTCTCTGAACTAGAAATTTCCATGTACCCTTTGTATCTGGGTGTTTATTTCTTGATGTTGGGAGACTCAACTCTCTTCTGAGCTCCCTTAACCAAATCCTCTACCCACTTGGCTCAAACTCTCCTTATACTGGAAGCTTATGACTACTCCTCATCATCATCATGCTGGTCATCCCAAATACCAAATAGCTTAGGCTGAAGTTGAGATATTGGTTGAGGGTCCATATTAAGAGCTCTATCATGATCTTGTTCAACCACCACATCTCTATTCTAAGAATTCTCTGCCTTGCTGCTCAAGGTTGCACATGCATCAACCTCCAATTTGTAGAGGCTCTCGATCCTCATGCTAATTTTCTTGACCTAACCTAAAGCAAAATGCTGGAGGTAGACCTTCCCATTGTTGAATACTACATCATACCATTTGTCTTCAATCCTCAATTTGTTCATTAAAGTGAGTTTTTTGGAATCATTGTTGCTTTCAAACATATTAATAAGGGCCTTCCACATCTATAATGGTGTATCCTTTCCATACGACATTGGAACAATATGGTCTCTAACTCCTAAGATCATCCACCTAGCTTTGACAGTATCCTTCCTCCATTCAGTTAGTTTTTGTGCATCCGATGCAGGAGTTTTAGGAATATTAGTCTTGATGTATTCAAAAACCCGATTATCATATAACACAACCACCATTCTATCCTTCCATGCGTAGAAATTTGAAGTCCCTGCCAGTGCATGCTTTGTCCTCAAACCATAGGATGACATGTTTCCTGCACATGTAGAATTCTTACACCAACTGATATTTTCTCCAATGCGCTTTGAAAATGATCAAGGAACTCAATTTCTATCTTGTTTTCAGCTCTAGTACCATGTAGAAAAACCTTGAAACCTTGCAATTGCTAATGAGATCAAACTGATATGCAAAATAAACAAGATTTCTCTACCAAAATTCTACGGAAAGAAAACAATGAATAGAAACACAATCACACATAAAACAAAATAATTTATCTGGGGAACCCAACTGGGAAAAACCCTTGCATGTTTGTATTAAATCAATTGAGCAATCTAATCTATTACATATAATATGCTTCAACCTTGAAGTTCTCTGCAATACTGATAAAATCTCTACAATACTTTCCCAACATTTAGGAAAAAAGGCATGTTTGGAGCTCCTATTTCCTAGTGTAATTTTGCCCCTAAAAAATAGGAATTTCTCCTATTTCCTTGTGTAATTCTCTTCCAAGAGAATTTCTCTGCTTTCTCCTCAAGCTCTGCACACAAAAACCTATGTACCATAATAAATATAATGTGTTCCTTCATTCAATTTCAATAGGAAATTCGAATTACATGACCTACTAGGGCTAATTTTAGTAGTTGCAACTAGTTAACTGAGAGTAAGTTGAGTTAACAAAAAGTCAACTACTCAACTAAACTCAAATATATCTATATTCTATAAGTAGACATTAGTTAACTAACATACACTAGAGTTAATTCCACTAAATAGCTAATTTTATCCATCAACTAGTCCACAACTTATTGCATGCCATCTAACTCGAATTAACTGACAATAACATGGTGATAGGCCACATCACACATGTTAACTGACGAATAACTCAAGTATCTGTGGGACTAAAATTGAATTAGCTTCTTTGACTAAGGCACAAGTCAAATAAGCCATTCCTTGCTACAATTTCAACAAGCATTTTCTTGGACTAAAGAAGAAACCAAAGCTTTTGAAGAACTTAAAGTGGTCAAGTGTACAATTCCCATCTTAGCAACACAAAACTTCACAAACACCATCATTGTGGAGTGTTATGCCCCAAGCCATGGCATAGTGCAGTTTTGATGCAACAAGGAAAGCCCATTGCCTTTGAAAGTATCAAAATTAAAGGAAAAAAATTACTCATATCCATCTATGAATAAATAAATGTCCATCATACTACATGTAGTTAAGAAATGGTATGATACCTAATAGGAAATCACTTCAAAGTAAAAATATATCATGATAGTTTGAAGTACTTCTTGGAGAAACTATCTTTTAAACAAAAAATGGGTCACAGAGACATTGGGATATGAATTTGAAATTATATAGAAAAAGGAAAAAAAATATTGTTGAATATTAACTCATGAAAATATGTTGGAATCTCTCCAAAAATAGTGGTATCTCCATCCTCTCCCTTAGGCTCCTTCTATAATTTCAAATTGAGAAAATTTCCTAACCCGCAATCTCTAAAGTGATATATGGCTAGGATTAAATCCAAACCCACTTAGATCAATGGTTGAGATTAGATCTAAGTCACTTAAATAATAAAATTATTTATCCTTACAACTTTTCTCAATTATCGAGCTTTAATCAAATAAATTAATTAATGTACTTTTTCTAAGTTAAAACCTAGGAAATAAATAATATTACTTGTTCTCCTTGAACAAGCACCTAAAGAGGACTTCTCTCCTACATACTAGATAATTAGCCTATACAAAAGACCTTCCAATGTTACAGACATCAACACTCTCTCCTAGTAAGGAAGAGATTCTCCACAACCCCTAGCTTGTCCTTATAGAAACAAATATTGCCCTTCTCCAAAGGCTCGGTGAGAATATCTACCATTTTCTCATCTATGGATATGTACTATAATCCCATAACACCTCTCTAGATATTGTTTATGATTAAGTGGTACTTGATCTATATATGTTTGGACTTATCATGAAACAATGTATTTTATGAAAGCTTGATGCAACTTTGATCATTGTAGTGAATCACAATGGGCCCCATCTCAGGACCAAATAAACTTGTGAGCATTTTGCGAAGACATGTGGCTTCATAGATCACCATAATTGAAAACATGTACTCAATATCCATTGATTTAAGTGTTATTATGTGCTATTTCCTATTCAGCCATGAGATCATAGCTAACCCTAAGCTTGAACAACAACCTAAAGTACTCTTTATATCCATTGCACTCTCAATCTAATCTAAACTTGTGTAGCCCTACAGCTGCAATCCACCAACTCTGATATACCTACGTCCATACTCCATTGTACCTCTCAAGTACCTGAGCACATGTTTTTCTACCACCCAATGTATCCTCCTAGACTCCACCATAAATTGGCTTAGGTTGTTCATAGCAAAACAAATATCATACTAGTGTTGACCAAATACATCAAGGACCCTATCAACTACCTATACAATGTGGGATCCACCAACTTACTCTCAAAAGCATTAAGCTTTCTCAATTTTGTAATCATGGGTATCGACATAGACCTACAATCCCTCATCCCAAAACCATTTAGGATATCAAACACATACTTTCCTTGCCTAAGGAATATCTCTCTTGGTTGATATCATATCTTCAATCCAAAAAACGTGTGCATCATCTTGATGTCCATCTCAAAGTCCAAAGAAAGGTCCTCCTCGCACATCTCTATGATTTTATCAAATCCCACCAAAAACGAATCATCCACATAGAGAACCAAGATGAAAAAATCACCATCAACAAGTACATAGTAAAAGTTTGAATCTGCCTCACTCTTCATGAAGCCCAATCCAAGGAAATACCCATCAATACTTGAGTCCCTTACTTCAGGTTCCTTATTAATTCCACAAAACTCCTTCTTCAATCTACATACATGGGACTTCCTCCCATGCACCTCAAATCCTTGAGGCTAATCAATATACACCTCTTTCTCAATTACCCCATTCAGGAGGGTTATCTTCACATCCCTCTAATGTATCATCCACTACATCTTTGAAGAAATGAATATAACCACCCTAATAGATGCATATCTAGCTATAGGATCAAAAGTCTCCTCTTAGTCTAATACCTCTTTCTAGGAGAATCCTCTTGCCATGGACCTTGCCTTTATGTCTTGATACATCCACCTCCAACATGTTTTATCCTATAAATCCATCGAGAAGCAACCACTAATTTCCTTTTATGCATTGGTACAACCTCCCATACTACATTCTTCATGATGGAGTTGTATTCCTCCACCATGGCATCCATCCAAACCTATTGGTCTACTACCTCCTCAAAAGTAAAAGGATTGGACTTATTGATGACACTCATTAAGGGAATGTAACTATAAAATGTCCTTGATGGTCTACTCTACTTTAAAGTGCTTTTATGAGCGTCTACATGCTCCTTAGAATCTCACAATTTTTTCTCAGTCCATTTTAGCTTCCTCCTAACAAATATTGAAGGAATGACCTATTTATCCTCTTGATTAGAGGACTATGTATCTACTAATGAATTTGCTAGTCCCTCCTCAGTCTTTGGAGCCTCTCTCTCATGATCCTCTACCACTAATGGATCTGATCCATGTGAATCCCTAAAGGTTCAATCCTCCTCAAATCTAATATCTCTACTGACCCTTGTTTTCCTTTGGACTAGAATGTAGACCTTGTAGGCCTTTAAAGTCTCACTGCATCCAACAAAAAATCCCTTCTCTGTTGAGGGATCTAGTTTTGTACTCTTTTCTAAAGGTATGTGGAAATAAACTAGAATACTAAAGATGTGAAGGTGGCTCACCCATATTTTCACTCCTATGAAAGACTCCTCAGGAGTCTGAGGACTCCTGTGGAGTCTTTTCCTTCAAAATAATACGATAGCACCTGTTATACAATAGATAATCATGTTGCATGTCTATACCTACAAAAACATAGGTAAATCTTGATCATGGATCATAGCCTTGGTTTCATTGATGCTAGCCTTGGTTTTCCACTTTACCACTCCATTCTACTACAAAATTATATTGAATTTTGCATCTCCATTTAAATTCTTAATTTCTTGCAAAAATTCTCAAACTCATTGGAGGTACACTCACCCCCATTGTCTGATCTAATTACCTTAATATTCCTCCCTATTTGGTTATCCACAAAAGCCTTAAACTTATGAAACTAATTGAATACCTCATCCTTGGCATTTAGGAAGTATATCCATTTCCTATTGGAGAAATTGTCTATGAATATCACATAATAGCAATACCCTATCACAAACCCCAATGGCATAGGACCATACACATTTGAATGTACCAAGCCCAACACACCCTTGGCATACTTGCAAAGTGCACAACCCTTGCATATATCATCCTACTCTACATTGAACTTTAGAAGACTAGTGACCATCTCTTGTAATAGTGGTAAAGTTCTATAATGTAAGTGACCCATCCTCCAGTGTGATATGGATCTTTATAATTGATTGGTTTTTCAAAATTTTAAGTGTGAATGACTAAAATCAACAAAGAATTAAGGAACCTAAATTAAGTAGTAATATGAGGAAATGCATTAATGAGACAAGAAGTTAATGAAAGAAGCAAGAGACATCGATATGCCAATGAAGTTCGCCCATTCAGTGGGCTACATCTCTGGTTATAGCTTCCAGTTATGGGATTACTTCTATTAATCTCGAAAATTGATGTACAATAGTAAAATCAGCCTCTAGCCTACAACAAAGTCCTCCTCTACAACAATGTGAAGTGGATTTCCAAAACCACTTTAAAAACCTCCAAAATCAACTCCAAAAATGAGTTAAAACCACGTTTAAACAATATTTACAGGGTTTTTACACAACATAAAATAATTCAAATTCAAATTCTATGCGCAAATGTTCTCTATGGTGCATTGGCCATTCGGTGGTATGAAAAAAATTTGGTGTATCGAGGTTATTGGTTCAAATCATAGCAGTCTCAAGATCTTTGGGACCAACATAATACTTGTATCAAAATAAATATTTGCTTCCATTCCATACAAAGAATGGTTCCACGTTATTATGGCTATTAGAGCTTGTTGAAGTCATTTATTACGAGGAGTTCGTGGGATCAAGCCCCCATACCTTCCTTTCTTGGCATATCGTTGTAACAATTTCTTACCAACCAAACATTCTATTATAGTTTTCAACGTGAGTTCATGGGCGCAATGATTCAAACTTTTTTGGTGGTTGGTGGAAGGTTGGGGTCTGAATCCCGTCGACTCCGATTTTGGGTTAGAAAAACAAATAATAGTTAAATATAATATTTCACCATTTCTTATGTCAGCGCCACATGTGGCTCGACGATTTGTCTGCTGGTTTCTTTTTGCCAAAGTTGTAGGTTCAAACTTTGATCTAATCATTCCGGGCAAGATATGACCATTTTGGACCTACTAGACTTGCCACATGGTAGCTTGTGATGGGGCCACACGTCAACTATTGATTGGTCCACACATCACATAGTCATCAGCCATGTCAAGTGATACACCTGATGCCACATCACCTTGCCATGTCAGCACATCCCCACATGTTTTTCTTCTGAGCTTGACACGTGTTTGTATGATTTCCACATTACTGTTGAGTCATTTACCCACTTAGATGCCAACCATGTGCCACATCACCTTCCAAATAAGTCCACATCAAGTGCCATTTATATGCCATGTCAACCTATGCCACATGTCCACTTTTAGGTCTATCATGTGTATTCAATGTACCCTGCCACGTCAGTGTTGTACTACCATGTGTAAATCTACCAACCTTTTGTTACTCCTAGAAAAATTCAAAACATGATATCTTTCTCATACGTAGTTCATTTGAGGTCATTCAAGTTGCATTAGAAATTTGTCACCAAGCTCTACGTCATGGAAAAATATGCATCAAATTTTAATAAATTCATATTTTGAAGTATTTTGGGTCCTCCTGGATCAATCCTCCCCACTGGAATCTTTTGGACCACCAAAAGACTTTCATTTAGACATTAAGTGAGGGTACTGCCTCCACACTTTACTGATATTTGTTCACCATGATTTGTACACCTCGCTCATCACAAAAAACTGCATAATAAAGATGATAATTGAAACCATATTTCTAATCATTCCCATTTTTCCACAACTATATGCATTCATCATTCCAACTACTATCCATGCAAAACACATAAGCAGTAATAGAAAATGCATAGATCTTAATGAAAATGAGCTAACAACATCCTTCATATTATTTATATGCTCACACAAAAAATTCCCATGTTGCAGCTTTGATGATTCCTAAAACACATCATAGTTAGCTATACATGTAACTATTTCATTCCCTTTCTTTAGATCACATGCTTCATCCACCTTTATAGACATGAGATTTTTTTTTTTTGCTTGCATTCACAAACCTCTTCAATTGTCCTGTAGTTACCTAGGAAAAATGATTTTCCCATACGATGATATCTTACGATGTATTCAATCCCATCCTTGAAAAGGTGGTACATGTTCTCGTTTCTAAAGAAAATAGCCTTCCCATCATACAAGGGGTTCCCAATACAATACCACAAATGTCCAACAAAACAACATCTAACTCAACTTCATAAAAAAACTTGGAATTTATAGTGAATCTAAGTCTATATTATTTCGTAACTTGTAACTTAGCATTATCACACACCCAACCAAGAGGATATGACTTACTATGAAGTTTCATTTCAAGTTCCAGTTTATTAACATCTGGTTTAGATATCAAATTAACTTGGGAGCTACTATCAAACAACGTATAAATATTTATGTGCTTCGATCAAACCCATACATGGAAAAGCTCATTTCATTTATTCTCAGAATTAGAAGACTATAAAGCAAAGAGAGAATATGTTATACCTTTCATCCCAATAACTATGATTTGGGATTCATATCCCGAGTTAGACCCTAGATCTTGCTGAACTGTCACAACCACCTTTTGTTTTCCCTTTTGATCTTGGAACCACTTAGGCCTCAGCTTTGGGTTCAATTTCCAACAATAATCTTCGTCATGACCCTCCTCCTTGCAGTGGGAACAATATGGTTTGAAAAATTCCTTCTTTATGGAGGTTGTTTCTTTTATCTTCTTGTTTCCTTTGCCTTCTCTCATCTGAGTGGATTCCACAGAAACACCATCACCTCTTTTACATGCCTTAATGTAATTTTCTTGCACACATACTTCATCTAGGTTTTTTTATTTAAGTGAAATAATGGTGTGACTTATATAACTATGCAAGCCACCAATATATTTTAGTGTTTCTTGTGTATATAACAAAATATCAAAACCAAAGCTTAATTTCTAAATTCTTCTGTAGGGCTTTGTGCACTTTGTCCTCTACCCTACTTCAGATTCTGCCACTCCATGTTTTCTTTCTAAGTATATCATAAATGTTAGAATTGTTTGTTTAACGTCATTGTGAATTTATACCAATAAGAAAGGATCTTACCATGCTTATGGATACCTTGCCAAAGTCTACTTTCCCATCAAATTAGTGTCGTGCCTTCTAGTCTAGGAGAGGTCAATTGAATTTTCACCTCATCTTCAACAATCTATTTAATTATATAGTAGACCTCCATTTGTCAAATCTAGATATCTAATGTTTCAACATTAATCTTGCCATTATACACGGGTAAGTCAAATTTGACATTTAATTTATGTAATGGCCCTTTAGAAGCAATATTTCCATGAGGACATGGAGGTTGAAAATGAGGAGGAGAATGAGAAGAATGAGGACTTAAAGGAGGAATAGAAGGAGGATTCTTTTGCGAATCAACACAATTTCCTATATCATTAACTTTCCTCGATGAACCACTTGCTTTGAGCTTCTTCCATTCCTGATACATTTAAGTTTTACCATGGTCTTCATTGCCATTGAAGCTTCACAAAACTTTGTTTCATAACCAAAAGTATTTTCATGTAACCAACTCACAAAATAGAAGAAAATATAGATCAATGACTTCAAAATCAACCTCTTCAAGGAGGCAACCTCCTTCACATTACACAAATGAACAATTCTGGGGTGATACAAAAGTCAAAACCTCATTTCTATATATAAGAGTCTAAGGGGTCACAATATAATCAAAGCCGACATAACAATAATAATATAAGGGCACAACAATAACAATAATGAGCTTCTATGGGGCACAATAATAACAAGATGGGGAAAATAGGGGCACAATAATAACAATAAGGGCTACAATGACAATAGTAATGGGGAAATCATTAGTATTATAGGGACCTAACATGCTCCTCTCCTTCAAAAAATTGTTTTCCTCAACACTTGAGTAGTTCTGGATGCTTCTGTATAAAATTTTCATCCTCCCATGTGTAATCTTCAGCGGGTAAGTTCTTCCACTTGATGAGATACTTTGAAATTGATCGATTTCGTAGTTGTCGAGTTCTTGTTTCTATGACTGCTTCAGGTTCCAATATGATTTTTCCTTCTTCATCAATTTCTAACAATATTGTTTGAACTGGGAGTTTGTCACCTATAACCTTCTTTAAGCATGAAACATGAAAAATTGGGTGTTAGCACTTGAGATTTCACCTCAGGCTGAGAAAGGAAAACCTTCAAGGCAACATCAAACCATTTCACCTCGTAGCTAGCCCTACGTGGTATGAGAAGGCTCTCTCTGGTCAATCTCGTTAAATTTTCAATGGGAAGAGATGACCCAATTAGGAACACTGATATTAGGCTAGTAAACTAATTAGAATGATTGATTTGGGGTTTTTAATTAAATAACGGGGTTTTTCTGGGCTGCATGGGCAAAATCACAACTTCAAACAGAGAAATATAATGAACAACACAGGTTGACAACTGAGGCAAGGTAGGCAAGGAATTTAGCATCAAATCTAGATTTTAAATGGGATGGCAAGACTGGTGAGGAGCTGACAAGGGCATAGAACTGAATCCTTGTCAAACAGAAGAAAACATTGAATTGAACAAACTTATAGGCAGAGAATATAATACTATGAATTCTACCTAAACACTTCATTTGCTCAATTAGAAATGATCATGAAGTGAATGAAACATAACAGTTTACATATGAGACAAAGGGAAAACTTATGCTAAATTAACATACCACATGAATCTCAGAAATCAGAGCTGTGAAATTTTCATTAAAAATCCCTTTGTCAAAGACTGTACAATGGAGCCCAGTTCTCCTCCAGCACTCAGAAAATCTCCCCTCTCACTTCTCTACTCACTAAGAATTTACAATAAAAAAAAATAATACAATCTGTAGGAAACAGATCCACCCAAAACAGGGGCGCTGTTTGAACTGATATTACAAAAATTAGAAAAGAGAACAACCTTCTCCTTGAAATTCTCTAATAACTAACCCAAAAAGACTAAGAACTGAAGCGCAGATCTCCACAGGATCAGGACATCGAGTCTCATTCTTTGGTTGTGTTACATTTGTCATTTTAATAAAACAACTTTAAACTAAAATCCTGTCTTTACAGCTCATGGTGACAACTGTACTAAGCACGGTTGCATTCAAGGTTTAATTTAAATTTATATGCAAGAACGACCCAACAGGCAGAGCCACTCATCGAACTCCAACACATCCAACGCATCAACAATAACTCACAATTCGCCTTCTAAGAGCCACATCTCCCACAAAATCTTCAAAGGATCAACCGCTGGCGGAAATCATGGAACGGAATCCCGTCTGTCTCAGGCTCCCCATGATCTGAAACTCATCATCTGTTTACATTGAAAGTGACTTTCTTGTTATAGAGCTGTGCAGAGGAGGGGCGCTACTCTATCTGTAGCAGGCATATTAATTTTTAAAGCATGGCGTCCCCTAGTTCGATTAATTCCACGTTTTGGAAGGCCTCGTTTCAAACCATCTATTAAAACACATGCTTTGCACCATTTCTGGTTGGAAATATAACCACAACGCTCACATACACCTTGTTCTGGAATTTTTGCTGAAAAAGAAACGCGAAAATTCTCACCTGATCTAATTATGTCACGGATTGCTCTTGGTCTGATTTGTTCTAAACCTTTAATAAAATCACAAGCAAAGCCTCGATATGCATTTGGTGAATAAATGCATTCGGTAGAGAAGTAATCAAGCTTCTTGAAATATGCATACATGACGATCTCCCTTTCATATGTATATTTAAAAAGCTTTGCATCTTGGAATAGATCTATCTTCTCCTGTTGTTATCAATGTGCATCTACTTAGCCTGGTCATATCTCCACGAAGAATATTTAATAGTACAGTCTCTGCTATATCATCTGCATTGTGACCAGTTTCAATTTTATCTGCTCTTACCATTGCAGCCCCTCTATCTAAAGCCTGGCGACGAAAAACTCCACAAAATGTACATAATTCCCAGATTATCACCCCAAGACTGAACACATCACACTTGTCTGTAAACTGTTCATTGCGCAAAAGTTCTAGTGCCATCCACTCAGGAGTTCCAGCAGCGGTTGAATCCTTTATGCGGAGCTCTGTCATTAGCCGGGAAAGACCAAAGTCGCAGATTTTAACTTTCCAATGTTTGTCAACAAGACAATTTACGCTTTTCAGATCTCGATGCACTATATTCATCCGTTGTATGCACATCATCCCCCTGCAAATATCACGAAGCATCTTCAATCTTCTTCGCCAACTGAGCTTCTTTCCTTGGCCACTCGTATGGATCAAGTGAGACAGAGAACCCATTTCCCTATTTTCTGTGACCATTGAAAGATGAGGCGGCTTTGTACAGGCTCCAAGAAATAAGATGACATTTGGATGTCACATGCGGCTTAGCAATGATATTTCATTGCAGAAGTCTTCTATATTCTCCTCAGTCAAATCTTGCTCAAGCAAGACCTTAATTGCAACTTTTGTTCCTCTCCATATGCCTCGAAAAAACTTCTTCAAAGGAACCAATACCAACACGGACACCCATTTTCAACTCAGAAAAATCGATATTCCATTTTGGGAATGGTAATAGAGGTTTCGATGTATGATTTGAAGATTGTAACACTCGATTCCATGAATTAATCATCTCAATTGATTTTGAAGAACTTGTCTTTTGAAATTCTTGTGGACATGAAGGTACTGAAAGACTGCTTTCAGAGGTCTTGTTAATATCTTTTGAAGAGCTGGATTCTGGCTCCCTTCCTCTAGAATCAATTCCTTCATCACCAACTGCAAGTACGTCCACCAATACTGTGGAGCCTCAATGCTCCAACTCTTTAATCTCTACGACTCCCTAATCAATGCGGCCATGATACCTTCAAATTCTGAGCATAAATAAATCGGAAACAGGGTTCTTATTTGCACATCCTTGGATCTGAAAATGACAATCAACATATATTTAATATCAACCACTGCAAGCTCCTCAACTACTGGACACAATGACTTCAATATCAACTGATGGTCGTAGAAAATCTTCTTGGAACTTGTACTCTGAATGATAAATAGCTCAGCCCTCCTAATGCTGGTGAAAAACAATATATTCGACCCTCTTATAGGCTGATTGGACTCCTTCCCATGGCACTTTGGTTTCGGCCCAACCATTGAAAATAAATCAAGCTCCTTCCTGAGATTGGATACACCACTTGCATGGAGATGGAATGTACCTCTTTGCGCCCCTTGTGTGCTACATTCCTTGCCATGTATCAGAGTTTGCCCACTTTTAAATTGACTACTCCAACACCGCCATCTCCATCTTTGTATTCAATAATGACAACGAACCAGTAAAGTAAGTAGTGGCCCCAAATTAATAACCACAATCACCGTGCACCTTAAACATATAATGAGCTAGTTTGTGATGAAGACTGCACCAAACTTCATAAATACCCAACAGCCCTGATAGAAACCTCTGCATCTATCACCGTCTTTGAACAGGCCCGACTTCCTACAGCTATTTTTGATTAGAAAGGAATCTGTTTCACCAGGCTGACATATGCGCATTCACCACAAGGGTATATGAGGCTATGAATATTTGATCAAGATCTGGACCTGAAGCCTGGAATATTAACTCTACGAAATGATTTAGCTGCAAGTATTATTAGTTGATCCTGTATATTGAAAAAATGTTTTACCTCTTCATAACTGTTTCCAAATGCTGTGTGAGCAAGAACATCTACTGTCAGATTGCGGAACTCCTTGAGCACTTCAACTTCTGCTTCACTAGACAACACCAATTTGCTCCATTCCTCCAACATAGTTTTTTTTTGCCTCTGAGTGCTGTTGATGTTTTGAATTTTTCTTATGCAGGAATAGGAGTTGAGGAAGCTGCTCCCTTTTGAAGAGCTGGAGAATAAATTACATAATATAAAAAGCAACATTTAAATGATTTCTTCTTCAAAACCCTGTTTTGAAGAAGAATCAATCTCTGACATGAGACGGAGTCTAACATGGTTGATTGATACTTCATCCAGATATAAGTGGAGATTCAATTTACCACTAGGGTAAAGATCTGCTAACCCTATATCTTTGAAAATAGGGGAGACCGGACTTATCAAAAGATAAGGATCTTCCAACCCTATGTCACCTAACTTGATCTTAGTGATCAAGTGGTTTAAACCCCATGAATCCCAAGCTTAGGGAGATCAATTTACAAGACGTGTCCGCCATAGGTAAAGATATTACAACCTAAGTATCCTCACTCATTGACCAGATGAGTGGAAATCCAAACAATCTCGGCTTGTGGGTAGGATGCATACTGGGTTATGTACTCTGTCAAGTCTCGGACCTGAATAGGGGAGACAAAAATTATCAAAATGATAAGGATTTCCCAATCCTATAGCTCCAAAGGAATACCCCATGTCCCCAAGATCTCCCAGAGCTCAATGTTCATGATCAATTATGACCCCTTCCTGGAAGGGTCACCTCCACCAGTCCAAGCCACTCTTTAAAGACCAAGAACTTCTCTTTCAGAAAATTATTAGTAAGAATGTCAACCATCTGCTCATCAATTGAAATATGATGGAGTCTTATAACTCGTCTTTGCACCATATCTAGGATATAATGATATATGATCTCAATGTGCTTGGACCTGCTGTGGAACACAAGATTCTCTGAAACTCAGATCCCACTCTTGTTGTCGCAATATATCATAGGCGTATCCAGTACCTGCTCAAACAACTCTCCAAAGAGCTTCCTCAACCATACTACCTCGCAGCTATCCATGTTAGCTGCAATGTACTCAAATTCATTAGCACTAATGGAAATAGACTTTTAATTCCTTCTCACCCAAGATATCATGGCAGACCCTGGGCTAAAACAACACCCATATGTGTTCTTCCTATTAACAAAATTTTTAGCCCAATCAACATCATTATATCCATGAAGTCTCACGTCTCCAACAATATATCTCAATCAAAGATTGATAATCCCATGCATGTATCTTAGCACATGCTTAGCAGCAACCCAGTGTGCATGCAATAACTCCACCATAAATTGACTCAAAGTGTTGACAAAAAAACATATGTCTAGTTTAGCGTTCACTAATAATATTAGTGCCCCAATCAACTATCAGTATTCAAAGGGATTTGCCAATTTAGGTCTAGTAGCTTGACCATATAGCTTCTTAAAATTGATCTCCATTGTTGTGGCCATGGAATTAAATTCCACCATACGAAATCTCTCTAACAGCTTGACGACATATTTCCCTTGAGAAAGGAAAATTTCACCAGGTCTCTGCCACACCTCTAATCCCAGGAAGTAGCATGCCAAACCAATATATTTCATCTCGAACTCAAAGGCCAACTCCCTCTTACACTGGAGAATAAGATGCTCTCCACCTGTCAAGCATAAATCATCAACATATAATACCAAAATTAGGGGCATACCTTGGACGAATTTGAAGTAAAGATTCGAATCAACATTGGTTCTTGTAAATATAAGCTTCATTAGATAGTTATCAATGCGGGCATACCAAGCCCTGGGGGCTTGCTTCAATCTGTAAAGCACAGTCTGTAGCCTACACATGTGTCTTTCTATCATGTACTTCAAACCCTTGTGGTTGCTCCAAGTATACTTCTTCCTTTAGTATTCCATGCATAAATGTGGTCTTCACATCCATTTGGTGAAGTGTCCATCCCTGGCTAGCAGCAAGAGAAATGATAGATCAGATATCATGCAACAAGCGCAAACATCACATCATAGGCATATCCCTCTTTCTGGGAGAATCCTCTAGCCATGAACCTCGCCTTGTACTTTTCAACACTTCCATCATAACGATGCTTAATTTTTCATATCCATTTTGAAGTCATGACAGATTTCCCTTTGGGTCTCAGAACCACTTCTCACACATTGTTCTTCATGATAGACTCATATTTTTCGGCCATAACATCCTTCCATTCATACTCTTTAATTGCTTCTTCAAAAGTGTATGGTTCAACATGTATAGTGTTGTTGATAGCTATAATGTATCCCTAGTATTGACATACCTTATTTCTTTCCCTGAAAGTTCCACTTGCGGCTACATGTCTCTCAGCATCCTGTAAATCTCATGAAGCCATAGTTGTCTCTTCCTAGCAGGAGGATCACATGGAGGGGGATCCAAGGGTCCATGGGTTCCATGGGATCATTAACAAGATCAGGCTTTAGCTCAGGCATAAGAGACTCTTCTTGTTCATCCATGGTATCATCCCTTCTTCCAACATTGGCAAGGGGGGGAGGGGGGAGGGGGTTGTCCCTTTCTTTCCTAAGGGAAACATCTTCATCAAATGTTACATCCATGATGAACTCAATATTCCTTTAACCAGGTACATATATTCTATAAGCTTTATAATTTTCACAATAACCTACAAAAGTACATTCCTTTCCAGAAGCTTTCAGCTTGGTCTTTTTCTCCTTTAGCACATGAAAGTAGACGGGGCAACCAAAGATCTTAAATGTCCAACTTCGGTTTGTACACCTATGAAAGTTTCTTCAAGAGTCTTATCATCTAAGACTTGATGAGGAGTCCTATTTTGAACATAGAGTGACAGTGTTAGAAACTTCTCCCCATATAAAGCTTGGAAATTTTTTATCATGCAACATAGCTCGAGTTGCTTCCATGATAGTCTTATTCTTCCTTTCAAATACACCATTTTGCTTGGTATTGTAAGGTACAATGGTCTCCTTCTTGATTCCAACTTTCTTGCAAGAGAATGAATTCATTTGAAGTAAATTCTCCTCCAATATCAAACGTGAAGATTTTTATCCTCTTCCCTATTTGATTTTCCACTAGTACCTTGAAGTCCCTGAACATGTCAAATGCCTAATATTTGTGCTTTAAGAATAAAATGTAGGAATTTACAAGGTAAGTTCCTCAGACAAAACACCAAAGGACACCGCTCACAAACAGATCACAGATCAATACACCAGTATTTTTGATGTGGTTAAAACCCTCAAAGAGAGAAACAGTCCACGGCCTTAGCCAACGTGGCCACTTCAGGTAATTTATTAATAAAAGAATGAAAATTTACATAAGGTTCTCTCGTTAACAGTTAACCTACAAATGACCCTCCATGCGCTTTAAATAGAAATCATGGACCAATCGGGTGTTAAGCCACGGATCAAGTGTCGGTAATACCGAGGAGAGAATGAACCGTCGGATCGCTACATATCGTGACCATCGGATTGTAAGTTACAAATGTACATAGTAAAGAAACAAACTTTACCTAACTCTATACTAGACCAAGTTATACTTAACTATTTCCTATGTGTCGGAATATCCTAACAGTTTTCTGCAATCCTAAAAAAAAAATCGCATCTAATCTTTTAGGTTTCTGAAGCTGCCTAAAGGCCTTGCCAAATGAAGCTTCGAATTTCATTGATTTTTGTAAAATGCTTATGGTACTAAAAATATATAGTTTGACCATGTGATAGACAATTCAAGCAAGTGAAAAATTGTATACAATATTTCCTAGATGACTTCATGTTAAAAGGAAAACTTAAATATTTCAGAAAGAAAAAAGAACTTAATAGATATGGTCAATATTACATAACAATAGACTAGATATAAAACTACAGGTAGAACTAAGAAAATCTTAATTGTAATACAGTTGATTGATTATTCTAAGTGAATCCAACTACATACATATAAGTTTTCATTTTCAACTTCTTTTCCCATATCTTTAGTGGAGGTTGAAGCTAACTTCCATGCATCTCGCAAGTCTATTTTAGCAAGAGTATATGTTTCATTCTCATATTCCACACTTTCTTTTCCATGAACAAGCACAACAGGCATTGGAGGAATTAGTTGCTACATCAACTGAGTTATCAATTTTAACCTTCTCTTTACTCGAGGTATTGATCCTTCCCCTTCTTCTTGGTTATCAATCTCATCTTTCTCTTGTAGCCAACATAGGAGTAATTTGGGTTCAGGAAGAATAAAGATATTCATATGATGTCTTCCAATTTGAAACGATGCATTTTTATTATTTAACTACTAGTAAAATAGTGATAGGAAGACCTTAAATATAACCAAACCTTTTCTGTGAAGCGTTTTGTTGCAAATTCCCATGCTAGTACATAATCATTGAAAATAAATGGTCAACAATAATTAACACATTTTCCCCTAGCATGAACATTGGCTTAGTCTTCATAAAGAAACATAAACCATTTCAAACTACAAGGAATAAACAAAAAGAACACCATTGATATAAATTCAGAGAACATTGACGACAACAAAAAATAAGTGAATTTGCTAGGTAGTAGCTCAAAATCTTGTAGTGGGAAGATGACCTGAAGCTTGAGTAATATCTACATGTCAGGAAATGAGTTGTGACACTTGTTTCTTATGTTTACTAGAAATAATTGCAACAAGAGCTCCAATGTTTACTTTAGATAAATAGTATTGGTGTTGATATGTAATGTGGCCCTTGATCATTAGCAATTACACAACTATTGGGTTTCCAACAGTTACTGCAAATTCATCGTCTTTCATGCCTGATTGACTAGTGTGGCTGGTAATTATTGGTGCTAATCCTGAGTCAGGGAACAAATGCTCAATATTTCTCCCCAAAGGAATTTTTTGGGAGTTTAAAGTTCCATAACTTCCAAATTCACCCAAAATCTTATACATCGTAGCAACTTGCAAGGCTAAGAGTCTCTCACTAGTAAGAGGCCAAAATAAGTTAATCTGGAATTCAAAATTTATTGATTGAAATGATTTCTATCACCCATTCCTCAAGAAAAATAAAGAATTTTGATAATCGATTCGACTAAAAGGTCAAGTTGAGTAGGTGAGAGATCCTTGCGTCTTAGTTTCCATTTCTATAGTAGAATTTAAGGAATAAAATGTAAACAGTGTCGCTGAATGGAAACCTAGTATTATTTTCCCTACAACAATTACATCCAGTGAGCATTGAAGTTAATGAGTGGTGATCATGTTACCCTACATGTTGGCCTATCTTTGGGTGACTACACATGGAACTGTTGATTAGGGATTTGATATAAGCTGTCCAGTGGAATTTGGGTGTTGAATATATTCTAATAGATTTGAAGGATGAATATCAGAGGCTACGAAGTATGGAGGGTTTTCCATATTTACAACAATTATCTTTTACACATGTTAGTGATGATCTATATGAAACACTTAATGGAATTGTTGAGGTGGTCACTTGCAAGATTTTTACTTCAAATGTGGTAGCATCACCTACCTTTGATAAAGAATATTGATGAGTTGCTAAAGCTAGTTTACATAGATTCACTTGTTTGTAAAGATAAATTTTGCATCCTTTGCAATAGTTGGGCTAGTGAACCTAGTCTATATCCAAACCCATGAGAAGAGAGAGCACTTGATGACTAGTTATGACCAAAATGAGTAACTGAAACATCGGGTGAAGAAGATTCATTGTGATCAACATATGCATTCTTCTCACTAAATATAGTGTACTTTAATGTGAAGAACATTTTGGCTAGACAAAAACAATTTATAAGAAGAAATTGAACATCTTAGTATATTATATTATAGAAAACTAGTAAAAGCTGGTGGAACAACAAATAAATAAATTACTTAATAACAAAAGATGAAAAAAGACCTTACCTTGATAAACATGTTGGTTTGTTTGAACCATATATGTTTGTGTGGTTTTCAAACAAAATTGAGTTTTCATAAGCATAACCTATAAAATAATTATTTAGGATTTCCTCTTCCAAGTAGTTATATTACATTGGTTTGTAAATATGAATTCAGAACGTCCTGCAAAAGAAACAACTGCTTACTACAAATGGGCTACAAAAAAATCAAGCATATTATATCAATCTAAGCATGAAGTATTTTCAATTGGGATAAAATGATTCACAATAATGACAAATTGAAATTATTACAAGGTTCCACAGTATTCATAGATTATATATTTCACTCAAGTCCAAATACATCGAATAAATTTAATACCTCTCCCGCATTCGTAGTGTTATTTTGTGATCATGTGCTAACCAACTTTGATTGTGCTAAGTCTACCTAATCAAGAGCCTTTTTCCCTTTATAATTCATGTGCAGTATTCTCTCAGAGATGAGTATTGTCTAACATTTTCTGCATTCCACTGTTTCATTGAATTCATTCCTACTACCTGTCAGAGCATGTGCATAGGGGGGATTCTCAAGATATCATTTCCAAAACTTTCACCTAAACCAATACTCATGTTAATCAACTGGGTATATCCCCAATGATTCATATTACTTAAATATTATAAATCATATTCCCTTTGAGGACTTTTCCTAGTCTAATCACTTCCATATTTTGCACTCTGATTAGGATCGCCCGTGCTTTCTATCTGACCAAAAATTGTGCAATCATTTTGACTATATTGTGACATATTTATATCAATTGTATATCTATGAGAACTATCATAGACATTGGGAAATGGATTTAACGCTAGTGAACTATTTCCCTGCTCATAGAACAAAGTGTTTCCAACACATTTGTTTTTGGCATAAGAGTCCAAAATAATATTTTTACAATTGAACTCCTTGTATATACATATTAGTAGAACTGGCATGAAGTGTTTTTAGCTTTCTCCAATCCATGTCCTTATGGGTTTCTGACATGGAAGTGACATGGAGAAGATAAAAACCATAAAAAATCCAACAATGGTTAATTCATAATAAGACAGGCATACATGACATGCATAAGAACAATGGGAATTCTAATTAAACAATTCCCAAAAGTAGAGTGAAAAGGGAAACAAAATTCATGGTAGATTGAGGTTTCTGGTGAGATTTGCTTTCTCATGTAGACCTCTCCCAAAAGGTGGTTCTCCCCCTACTTTCCTTTCGATTTGTGCATTAGATAAACGACTTTTGTAATTAGTAGCAAGCAGTTTACAATCAAGGAACACATTATTATTTTCAAATTACAAAATCTCAAATGCATAGAATGACCAAGTCAAAGAAGCAAGTCCATTAGTTAGAACACTAATATCATTTCATATGTCTTAATTGTTGCTCTAACTGCTAGGCTTGTTGATGTTAAGATATGACAAATTTGTAGTTATACATGTGATAGTTCGCACCCTAATTTTGTTCCCAACTACATACCACAAAAGTAGACTAGCACATCTAGGTAGCCCTATCCATGTCACATAGGAAGATACTACCCTTCATAACATAGGTTGTGCCATACTCAAAAGAGTTAAGATACATTTGTCACCCTAGAAATTTTAATAACTAAGATACATCGTCAAAACATAGGATATGTGAGAATGTTTATGTTCCATTCTCTGCGTTTTTCTTAATGGCATGTGTCAAAGTCAATTATGAAATCAAACCATCTTTTCCATCTCAAAAATTACGTGCATCACTACTCAACATCTCTTAGATGGTAATTTTTTAAGTCTTTTTGGCAAGGTAGCCTTATTTCTCAACCAACAGTTGAACCATGAATTTCTGTCATGGGTTCTTTTTCCATGAGGACAAATCAACAAATTTTTATGAAGAATTGTGAAGGAATAGATAATCTACTAATGGTAATTTGTAGTGAAAAAAATTAAGAATTTATTAAAGTGTCCAAAATGAATCAATAATAGGAGAAAAAATCCAAATAGTCCTCAAGGGAAATTTGGCACAATAACAAACCTGTTATTTTGTATATATGTACCTGATAACATGAAGGAGGAGGTTGGCAAGGTGTTTACACAACCCCTATAAAAGGGAAATGATTTGTTCTTATAGCTTATTGAACAAACAACATGACAATAGGAAGTTCCATAGGTCATTTTGTTACAATCAAATCATCTTTTCCATATCCAAACCTCTGTGCTTCACTACCCCACATCTCTTAGATGGTACCTTTTTAAGTCTTCTGGAAAGGTAGCCCCATTTCTCAAGAAAAAGTTGAACCATGAAACCTTGTCATGGTTTCTCTATCGAAGAGGAAAAATAAACATGTTTTTATGAAGAATTGTAAAGGAATATATGACCCACTAACGGAACTCTATGGTTAAAAAAATGAACAATTTCTTAAAGGGTTCAAAAAGAAGCAACAATAGTCGATTAGATCCAAATAATCCTAAAGAGAAGTTTGGTATGAGAACAAACCTGTTATTTTGTATATATTTTGTTGATAGCACAAAGAAAGAGGTTGGTAATGCGGTTATAGTACCCCTATCACAATAGGAAGTGATTTGTTCTTCTACCCTGATGAACAATCAACATGACATTAGAAAGTTCCATGGATTATTTTCTTGAAATACTTATAAAATGAGACAAAACATTAGACCAGAACATGCATATCAATTAAACACAAAAAACATTAAGGATACACCATGTTTAACTAATGAAAAGAAATTATATTTCACACATCAAATTAGTAAAATTAGATATTCATTTTTTTGCTTTTGCAAGTATTATTAGAGTGTGTTTTGGAACAATGATTACCTATAGAAGTTTTGTTTTCTATCCATAAGGTCTATTTCAACAACAAAGCTCTTGGAAATGTAGGGTTCAACTCTTCCTGCCTTAGAAATAGATTCAAAAATAGTAGGTATATGCTCTCAAAGTTTCACCATTCATGGATACGCATGAATAATTTTAGGTGCATGTTCCTGAACACCTTTACTTGAGATAGTAATTTTTTAGCTTACTGATTTGTAATAGGAAACAAAATACATTCGTAAGACATGTAACAAAAATATTCTATACATGGACACATCAACAAAATTAGGAGAGTATCTGGTTTAAGGGTAGATAAATAAAAACAAAGGGTAGCTCAGTACAAAATTCAAGCCACTTTTCATGAAAAATAACAATCTATCCCTATAAACGTGGCATTGGCTTCCAGCTTACACATGAGAATATTTAGTTTGCTACCGATGGTGTGCCATCCAGGAGCTATAAGGAAGAGGTGGCCATCATCCCAATATGAAGAAAATGGGAGGAAATTTAAAGATGATGGACCTAAAATTCTTTCCATAGTATTTATTTTACAATATCCTTGTCTATCATCCATAAGATGATTTTCACATCCATTTTTGTTCTCTGGCATACATCTAGCCACACTGCTATAAGAAAAGGTCACTTGGCTAGATTCTCATCCAACCAATTGAGTTAGGTGAGGAAAACAAATTAAATCCATGAATGGTTTCCCTTCATTTGCAATTGTTGTCTGATTAGAGCTAAAGTTATAATTATTACCATCATAAGTAGTTCCATAGTTACAACTTGAAAAGATATGTAGATGATCATATATCACCTAGTTGTTGAGGGCATCTATTATTGGCATTATGATAAAGGTGTTGTCCTTGATGGAAACTCACTCAGATGAAAGATCACAGTACAACAGGTTAACAACAAAGAATTGTAGATCAGACTACACAGAATGAAGAAAGTGAGGTATACACAAGTTCACCTTGACCAAGCTACATACATACGCACTTTCACAGAAGGAAAAGTGCGTATACCTTGGAAAACTAAGTTTTTGGTCCGAAGTATTTGGTCCATGGTATTTTGATCCATGGTATTGGTCCAAGGTATCTAGTCTGAGGTATTGACCCTAGGTATTTGGTCCAAGGTATTGGTCCTAAGTGGTTTTTCTCCATGGTATTGAGAAAGGCCTAAAACTATAAAAGGAGGAGAAGAACATTAGGCCAAGGTATGCAAGTATCGAATATCTAATGAAGTGTGAGATCTAGTATGCAGGTTATTGGGTTATGGTGCATTGCTGGATTTGAACCAATGATGAACTTTAGCAGATGATGAGAAATTAGATCTAATGATGGATTGGGATCTTAAGGCATAAAATGGACTACCATTTATGTGTTGTTTCTCATGTATATTCTAGATCTGAACACTGATGCATAGATTATTTTGTAAATGATATGATCTGGGTATAACTTAACTCTGGTATAGCTGTAAAATTATGAATTAACATTTACAGATGTATACGTTGGTTAGCTTTGGAAAAAGCACATACATACACTGGTTAGACACAGGGAAGTAGCATATACCTTATGAAGAATGTTTCAGTTGTTTTGTTTGCTTTTACAAAGATTTGGGTTCTGTTCTAGTGACTGTATTTTGGTGACAGTATTATGAATGATCAGATTTAGGATTTCCAGTGATTGGTTTATGTACTTGATGATTGTATTGCAGCTATGATGTTGTTGATGGGTCCAATATGAAAATTGGATGTAACGTGGCCTTCAGATTGTGATATTATGTTCCAGGAGTATCCCATCTAAAAATTTATGAAATGTGGTCCCTGGTAGAAAGAGTGGAGTTCCTGTAGGGTGGCACCTATGTACTAGTAAACATATTGGCTAGTACAAGAGCTAGGGGGTTGTAGCTCCCTTCCAGTATTAGCTGGAAAATGAGAGAAGGTTGTAGCCTTCTGCAAGTAGAAGCCTATGTACTGGTATAAGTTTGCACCAATACAAAATTGTAAACAGATTTTTCTTATTATTAAAAGAAGACAAAGACGACAACAACAGGTGGTTTTTACCCACATTGGGTTTCCACCTTATATATTGGTGTTCATGCGTGATGCTTATGTGTAATGCTTTATTCTGCTTTTACTACATTATCTAATTAATATCTAATATACTAGTTAAAGTTCAATGCATGATAAATTGGGTAAATCAAAATTTCTCTGCATATATGCAGGTTGCTTTAATAACAATCACATGTACACGTTGGTTCAATTAGCTAAAGTAGCATATACAAATCTGACTATGGAAATGATATTATTGAGTTACAAATATTGATTCACCCCTCGCCCCCTCTCGGTATTATTTCCAACAATTGGCATCAGAGCAGGGCCTTTAGAAGAAGCTTAATCACTTGAAGGAAGATCCACCATCATGAGTAATCAAGAAAGCGAGGGATCCATCAGAACACCAATATTTGATGGGAGCAACTTTGTTTATTGGAAGATAAGAACCACAAACTATCTTCAATCACTTGGAACAGATGTTTGGGAAATCGTGGAAGGAGGATATACATTTCCATCAGCAATTCCTATAGATACGACAGGTAAAAAGAAATATGAAACCAATGCCAGGGTTGTGAATACATTATTGGGAAGTTTGTTATAATCAGAGTTTGTCAAAGTTATGCAGCTCAAATCAGCCAAAGAAATATGGGACAAAATTTTTCTAAGCTATGAAGGAGACTCTCAGGTAAAACATGCTAAACTGCAAACTCTCATAATTCAATATGAAACTCTTAAGATGCACAATGATGAAAGTATAGCTAGTTACTTCTTATGTATAGATGAGGTTGTTAATTGCATGAAGAATCTGGGTGAAGAGATAAAGGAAGTTACCTTAGTTGAGAAAGTTTTAAGATCCTTGTCTGCTAAATTTTGAATCAAAAGTATCTGCCATAGAAGAAAAACAGGATCTACAAACTATTACTATGACATAGCTTCATGGAATCTTAACTGCCTTTGAGATGAGAAAAGGAGGCCAACCAGATATGAGAGAAGCCACATTTAAGGTTTCAGTAAAAAGAAAAGAAGAACTCAATGAATCAAGACATATTTCAGAAGAAGAAGATGAAGTAAACTTTGTTAAGAAGCTTCAATGGGGTTCCAGAAGATTTAGAGGTAAACTACCTTTCAAATGTTTTGCTTGTGGTAGAGTCAGTCATTATGCTACCAAATGTCCTCATAAAGATAAATATGATAAAGGGAAGGAATCTACAAAATGGAATAGAAAACAAAGTGTAAGTAAAAAGAGTTACTATACTTACGAAGATAGCGATGGTTTATCAAATAGTGATGAAGATGAAAATAGTAATGAATATAGACTTCTAATGGCTTATGAAGGTGATAATTTTTTGGATGCTTTAGAAGAAGATGAACTTCATGAAAAAATCTCTAAACTCAAAATCTGTTTAGAAGAAAAGAATATGATTATAGATACCTTGACATATCAACTTGCGGAAAGAGAAAAACACAATGAAAAACTAGAATGTGAAATTGTGGGTCTAAGAAAGGATCTTGAGAAAAAAAAATCTCTCAATCTTAGATTTGCTAAAGGATCAGAAACCTTAAATGAAATTATCAAAGTGCAGTGTTCTCCTATGATAAAGACAAGTCTTGGATATACTGAAGAAGCATCTCAATCACAGAAGCAATCAAACTCCACTAAAAGCTATCTTGATGCAGCAAAGAACAGTGAACAGTATGACAATCGTCAACAAAGGCATAAAGCAAATCACCAGGTAAATCAGGCTCAATTTTCTTCAAGGATGAACATAAGTCACAACCAACCTTAGGTAAATCATACTCAATTTTCTTCAAATATGAATAGAAACTAGAATCACCGGGTCAATAGGTTCGATAATTGTCGGAACTTCTTCAATGGTCAATGTTTCTTATGTCATAATTTTGGACACAATGCTTCTCAATGTGTTGCTTACAAAACCATCATGACTAGAGAAGCACGAAATCAAAGGAATGTGACAAGGATTAAGAAAAGTTCCTATAACAACTTTTCTCTTCTTGAAAATAAAATAGAATGCTCAATTTGTAACAACTTTAGCCATGAAGAATCTGAATGCAGGAGTAAATTTCAGAAGATATCTCAAAAGGAGCAATCTCCATTAAATCCGAAAATACGGAGAAAGAAAGAACCGCAAACAGAAAGATGTGGTATAGCTTTGTATGCAGAAGGACAAGAAAACTAGTGGTACATCGACAGTGGATGATCAAAACACATCAAAGGTGACAAAGAAAAACTACACTCATATAATGCCTTAGAAAAGGAAAAGAATGTCTCATTTGGAAATGACACTCCTACTGTCATAAAAGGTAAAGGCTCTGTTAAAGAAAAGGTTGAAGCTGGGAATGTTATGTATGTTGATGGTCTAAAGCACAACATGTTGAGTGTCAGTCAAATGTGTGATCAAGGAAATGAAGTGGTGTTTCGATCAAATGGATGCGTTGTTCATGAGCTTGATACGGGAGAAACCATGATCAAAGGTACAAGAACTCCAAACAACTTATGCATACTCAAGGGAGGATAACAACAGTTCTATCTAAGCAAAAATCATGAAAAATAACTATGGCACAAAAGATTGGGACATCTAAGCTTTTCTCAAATAAGAAAAGAATGCAAATCCCAGGTTGTTCATGATCTTCCAGATATCAGCATTCTTGAAAATACAATATGCAAACCATGTCAATTCAATAAGAAAACCAGATCTCACTTCATTAAAAAAGAAGGGTCAGCTAGTAAGCCTCTTGAACTTGTTCATACTGATTTATGTGGACCATCAAGGAAAACGTCACCTTGTGGAGAAGAATACTTTATATTGTTTGTTGATGATCTTTCTAGAATGTATTGGATAGGTCTTCTAAAGCATAAAGATGAAGTATTTGAAAATTTCAAAGCCTTCAAAGCTTTGGTTGAAAATGAATCATATCGCAAAATCAAATGCCTCAGATCTGGTCAAGGAGCGGAATTTACCTCGGATGAATTCTTTGACTTTTGTGAACAACATGGAATAAAAAGGCAGTTCTCCCCACAAGGACTCCGTAGCAAAATGGAGTGGTAGAAAGAATGAATAGAACTGTTCAACAAATGGCTCGAGCTATGCTAGATGAATCTGGAAGTCCTGCAACCTTCTAGGGTGAAGCTGCATTCACCGCCGTCACTATTCTCAACCAAGCAAATGTTCGGGTAAAAAACACTCAAACTCTACATGAACTATGGTATGGTAAGGCTCCTACTATAAAATACATCAAAGTTTTTGGAAGCAAATGTTACATCAAAAGAATTGATGAAAAACTTAGTAAGTTTGAACCCAGAGAAGATGAAGATATTCTCCTTGGCTACTCTTCTTGAAGTAAGGATATAAATGTTATAATAAAAGACTTAGGAAGATTATTGAAAGTATTGATGTTGTGGTTGATGAAGCATGAAAAAATCCAAAACAGATAAAAAACAAAGATTATGACAATGAAGAAGATGAGGATTATTTTTCCCACATCAAATCGCACTGATTCTGAAGAAGAAACCAATGAAGCACTAGAAGAAGAGATAACGGTAGAAGAAAAGACTTCGTCCAGGTATGTTTAGAAAAATCATCCAGAAACTCAAATTTTAGGGGAAGAAGAGGCAGGTGTGCAGACAAGAAGAACTATTACAGAAGCCTTAAGCTATCTAGCATTACTATCTTCCACCAAACATCAAAATTTAAATGAAGCATGCAAAGATGAATGTTGGGTCAAGGCCATGAATGAAGAACTTGAACAAATTGAAAATAATAATACTTGGGAATTAGTTCCTAGATCTCATGATAAGAATATCATAGGAACTAAATGGATATTCAAAAACAAGCTGAATGAAAATGGAGAAGTTATTAGAAACAAGGCCAAACTTGCTTGTAAAGGATATGCTCAACAAGAAGGTATAGATTTTGAAGAAACTTTTGCACCTATTGCTAGACTTCAAGCCATAAGGATGTTTCTTGCTCTTTCTAGTTTTCAGAAATTCAAAGTCTACCAAATGGATGTAAAATCTTCCTTTCTTAATGGAGACTTAGAAGAAGAAGTCTATATTGAACAACCAGAAGGATTCATTCTTGGAAATGATGCAAAACTTTTATGTAGACTCAGAAAGGCTCTCTGTGGTCCAAAACAAGCTCCAAGGGCCTCGTATTACCGTCTTGATAAATATCTCCACCAACAGGGTTTTTTAAAGGGGTTAGTAGATAGCAATCTATATACAAAGATTGACATTGATAAATTGCTAATATTTGTTGTTTATGTTGATGATATCATTTTTGGTAGCAATGAAGAATCCATGAGTTAGAATTTTGCCTCAATAATGCAACAAGAATTTGAAATGTCCTTGCTTGGTGAGCTTACCTATTTTCTTGGTCTACAAGTTCAACAAAATAAAGATGGTAATTTTCTTTCACAAACCAAATATCTCAAATAGATCTTGAAAAAGTACGACATGGAAGATTCTAAACTAGTATGTACCCCAATGGTAACAGAATGTAGTCTTAGCTCAAATGATGAATAGCAGCAATACACTAACCAACTTACAGATCCATGATTGGCACTCTGCTTTATCTAACAGGTACCCGACCTGACATCATGCATGCAGTAGGAATAATTGGAAGATTCCAAGCAAATCCAAAGGAATCACACCTTCAAGTAGTCAAAAGGATTTTCAAATGTCTTCAAGGAACACAAAACTTTGGTTTATGGTATCCTAGAGATACATATCTCACTCTTCATGCATATATAGATGCAAATTTGGCAAGAAGTGTTGATGACAAAAAAAGCACTAGTGGTGGTGCATTCTATATGGGTTCCAGGTTAGTGTCTTAGTTCAACAAGAAATAAAGTTCAATTGCATTGTCTACAGCTGAAGCAGAATATGTGGTTGTTGCATCTTGTTGCACTCAACTACTTTGGATGATGCAAACCTTGCAAGACATTCAGATCACATGCACTCCACCCATCTCCATTCTATGTGATAATATAAGTTCCATCAATATTTCAAAGAATCTAGTCATGCACTCCAAGACCAAGCACATACCCATAAAATATCATTTTCTACGTGAACAAGTGCTTGAACAAAAGGTCAAATTGGAGTATGTTCCCTCCAAAGAACAGGTTGGTGATATATTCACTAAACCACTGCCTAGAGAGACATTTGAATATTTGAGACAAAAGTTGGGAGTAGTTGTTGCATCATCCTGCTGTTAAATCCTACTTTTTAGAGAGAGGTTGTTATACTCGAGTTTCATGAGGCATAGTCACGTACATACATGGGTTTCTGTGGACACAATCACGTATATGTTGGTTTGAGGAAAAGCAGTGGGACAGACTCAGGAAAAGGGGTCTGATATGGTTCTGTCAATTATTTGCTCTATTTGATGGTTACAATCTGCTGATAACATGTGGAAATATATTGGTCCTCATAAAGTTGTTGATAACTTGATGTATATATGATTGATGATGATGTTTTGTTATCTCTTTCTGACATATGCAGTGATAAGATCTGACAGTGAACAAGTGGAATAGGCTCAGGGGGAGAACATACTATGCTTCCAATAAAGCATTATTGGCATTATGTTTAGAAGTCTTTGGTACCTAATCAATGATGATGAGTTATTACTTTATGATGATAGGATGATACTCACATATGTTGGTTATCATGGTTGATGATGTGGGATGTTCCCTAGTGATGATATAATGAAGGTTCTTGTGGAAAGATCATGTAGATATTGATAATGATGTCTATGATGTTTTCACATACATATGATACCGTTCTACTGCTTGGAGATATGACATTTGCTTAATTGATTCATGGAAGGTTATGATAAGGGAACAAAGCAAGTTGGCCTTGATGAGATCAAGAGAATGAGTTGATATATGCCGACATACTTTGACATAGCTTGATGATGATGAACATATACAGATTGCTAGTATGGATGTTGTTGACAGATGCTACTGATGGTTCAGATCATATGATAGTTGTTGATGACTATCATGGTATTTTCTTAGATATTTGGTCTCTGTTATATATGTCATGCATATATTTTAATGTAAAGTTCATGAAATGACTAGATGGATGATGTAATTCTTCTTGTTTTTGTCATGTATAAACAATTGGTATATCCCCACTTGGTTGGGAGATGGATGTATGTATGAGTCATTGGTGGCAGGAAGGTTTGTATAGAGTCATGTTATTCTTTAGAAAATATTTTTGCAGACTTTGCTTATACTTAAGGGGAGCATGGACTCGATCATGGGAGCTCAATCAATACACTTCAGCACATCAAAGAATTTAGCATGTACTCAGGGGGAGCATGATCCTTTGCCCTTGATTTCAAAGGGGGAGAGTGACTTGGTGTTGTAGTTGCCATCAAGTCCAAAGGGGGAGATTTTTGGCATTATGATAAAAATGTTGTCCTTGATGGCAACTCACTCAGATCAAAGATAATAGTACAACAGGTTAACAACAAAGAATTACAGATAATACTACACAAAATGAAGAAAGAGCGGTATATGCAGGTTCACCTTGACCAAGTTATGTATACACGTAGGTTCACTGTATACAATTTTCATATACGTACACACGCACTTTTACAGAAGGAAAGCATGTATACCTTGGAAAACTAAGTTTTTTGTCCGAAGTATTTGGTCCATGGTATTGGTCCAAGGTATCTGGTCCGAGGTATTGACCCTAGGTATTTGGTCCAAGTTATTGGTCCTAAGTGGCTTTGGTACATGGTATTGAGAAAGGCCTAAAACTATAAAAGGAGGAGAAGATCATTAGGCCAAGGTATGCAAGTATCGAGTATCTGATGAAGTGTGAGATCTAGTATGCAGGTTATTGGGTTATGGTGCATTGCTCGATCTGAACCAAGGATGAACTTTAGCGATGATGAAGGATTAGATCTAATGATGGATTGGGATCTTAAGGAGTAAAATGAACTACCATTATGTGTTGTTGCTCATGTATATTCTAGATCTGAATACTGACGTGTATATTATTTTGTAAATGATATGATCTGGATATAATTTAAGTCTGGTATAGTTGTAAAATTATGAATTAAGATTTACAGATGTATACGCTGGTTGGGTTTGACAAAAGTGCATACACACGCTGGTTATACACAGGGAAGTAGCATATAACTTGTGAAGAATGTTTCAGTTGTTTTGTTTGTTTTTACAAAGATCTGGGTTCTGTTCTGGTGATTGTATTTTGGTGACAATATTCTGAATGATCATATTCAGGAGTTTCAGTGATTGTTTTATGTACTTGATGATTGTATTGCAGCTATGATGTTGTTGATGGGTCCAGTATGAAAATTGGATGAAACGTGGCCTTTAGATTATGGTATTGTGTTCCAAGAGTAGCTAGTCTGAAAATTTATGAAATGTGGTCCCTGGTAGAAGAGTGGAGGTTCTTGTAGGGTGGGACCTACATACTAGTAAACATATTGGCTAGTACAAGAGCTAGGGGGTTGTAGCTCCCTTCTAGTAGTCACTGGAAAACGAGAGAAGGTTGCAGCCTTCTGTAGGTAGAAGCCTGCATACTGGTATAAGTCTACACTAGTACAAAATTGTAAACATATTTTTCTTATTATTAAAAGAAGACAAAGACGACAACAACAGGTGGTTTTTACCCACATTGGGTTTGCACCTTATGTCTTGGTGTTCATGTGTGATGCTTATGTGTAATGATTTATTCTTCTTTTATATCTAATTAATATCTGACATATTGCTTAAATTTCAATGCATGATAAATTGAGTAAATCAAAAGTTCTATGCATATACGTTGGTTGCTTTAATAACAGTCACGTGTACACGCTAGTTCACTTAGCTAAATTAGCGTATACAAATCTGCCTATGGAAATGAAATATTATTGAGTTACAAATACTGATTCACCCCCCTATCAATATTATTTCCAACATCCACAAACACACTTTCATAATGAAGGACATGTGAGTCCACCACTTTCCTTTCAAACCTTGAAATTGACTACACATTTGACACTGGATTCCAACCAATAACGATTTATGTTTAGAAGTGCATCACTGATCAACTGAACTATAAGAATTTGTTGCACTGTTAGTGGCCCAACCCATTGAAAAAAGAACTACTACCACTAGATTGACTTCCTATTCCTTTGAAACTAAATCTTGGGCTTCTCCCTATAACTTGATAACTGGGCAAACATGGTGTAGGTTTTAACCCCATACAGAAAGTACCTGCATAGGAATTCTAAAAACAAAAAATAAATAATGGCGAGAGAATAAAACATAAAACAAATATACACAAAGACTTTCCCCTAGATCTGATCCAGGTGGATATTGGTGGTCGCTCGCCTATTCCACTTGGAACCCCAACACTATCTCCGAGATCTTCGAAATGAGGTATTATGATAGCCAAACGGATATCGTATGCCAAAATTACAACCCTGGGAAGTTGATGTACCAATTTACTCAAACAGGGCCCGCAATTTTGGTGCTTCATCTCCTAGAGTTAGGTTTTTGGATGTTTAGGGTTTTCCATTTTTTCTCAATAATAAATAGGCCTTTGAGCCTCAATGTAACTCAATTCAGATCAAGCCTATTTATTATTGAGAAAAAATCTTGCTCAAAGAAGCCCTCAAGCAACAAAGGAACGTGATGATGGACAACTTTTCGTAGACCCTTCATCGGCTACCTAGAGGGCAATGCATCGACTTCCAGCAGCTACTCGAGAAGCACCACAACCTTTAAGGTACAATTTAATTAGGACATTCCCATATTTGAGGGTTAGCTAGATGCAGATGCCATAGATAAATGGTTCAATATACTAGAAGGATATTTTTCTATTCATGACTTTTCTAGCCGAGAAAATATCACTTTTTCACTTCTCAAAGTCGCCCCCCACATCAAGGACTGGTGGGAAACCTACTGTGAGCAAAAGTATGAAAGTACGACCTCATTGTTTTTAGCCACACCCACTTGGAATTCATTCCGAGACTCCATCAAGGAGTAGTACTACCCTGTCGGAAGCTATGAGGATAAATACATAAAGTAAACCACGTTGCAGCAGGGAAGGGACTAATATGTGTCAGAGTTTACCAATATTTCTCATACCCTTCGCACAAAGTTGGGTATCAAGTATGTAGAGCGACATTTGGTACTCCGATACCATGACTGCCTACACAGATACATCCATGACGAGATGGAGTTTCTCGACATCTCCTTGCTTGGTACGTCATACCGATATGCTTTCAAGATTGAGCATAAGTTTAAACAAAAGAAGTGAGACTTTGTATCTACGAATCCAAGGAAAAAAGGACAAAGCCAAGGTGGGGTGACCGAAGACAACCTGTCAGAGCTGCAAGAAAAGAACACCACCATGAAGTCAAAGAATGACACTATAAAGTGGTGTGAGTTCCATAAGAGCCCCACTCACAACAAAAGTGAGTGTCAGACCAAGCATTCATTGGTGGTTAAATTGAAGGCTTCAGAATAAGATGCATGTTCCAAACCTGAGTCAGAACCTAACAAGAGGAATGACAAAGGGAAGAAAATTATTGATGCAGATCCCAGCACCACTGTTGCCACCTCCAAGATCTCGAAGAATAAGCCCGACGATCTAGAGTAGGGGGAGTGTCTTTTCCACTTACAAATGTGGGTGAAGGGTTCGTCGTTGCAATTCATTGTCAATAGTGGCAGCCAAAAGAACCTCATTTTAGCATAGGTTGTGAAGTGGTTGGGCCTATTTACCATACCACACCCACAACCGTAAAAAATCGAGTGGCTTCACCAAGGACGAGATCTTCGATTCAGCCAACAGTGCCACCTTCCCTACAACATCAAACCCTTCACAAATGAGGTATTGCGTGATGTTGCTCCTCTCAATGTTTGTGATGTATTATTAGGACAACCATACCATTGGAAGTGACATGTTGTTTATGAGTCTAGACCTCGTTTTGTGATTATTTCTTTGGGTAATACGTTATACAGGAAACCAAAGGCAGCCCCACCTATCGCCAACTCTTTGATCTCCGCTAAGAAGTGCAGTAAGATCATCTCCCAGACCAGGAAGTTCATCTTCTTTCTAGTTCACTCTCAAAGTAAGGGGAAGACTGTAGCCACATCCATGGCCCCCTGGAATGGTTCCTTCACATTAAAAAAGCAGGTGGATATAGTCATGAAAGAATACAGGGACATCTTCTCCTCACCCACAGGGGTAACGTTGCATTGTCAGGTCAAGCATTCGTTTGATTTGACTCCCAGATCACCTCTACCCAACGGGCCGATATATCTCCACTCCATTGTGGAAAATGCCAAGCAAAATTCGTGGCATGATGAACATTAGATGCCACACAAGTTTTAGGTGGGTGACAAAGTCTGGTTGCATTTGTAGAAAGAATGCCTTACAAGAGCCCATCGAAAACTTAGACCACTCTGATATGGTTCTTACACCATTACCAAGGCTATGGGAAACAATAATTTGGAGCACAAAATTCCTCCATTCCTTAGCTTACACAGCTCTCAACCATGCTTCTCACCATTACTGGACACATCAGAGATTGTAGAACATCTCACCAGGGACTAGGTTCAATTGAAATTTTCTCATTTTATGGAGGTAGGGGACCATTGCTTCTTAAGTGGGCAGGAATGATCAAGGTGGATATTGGTGGCCACTTGCCTATTCCACTTGGATCTCCAACACTGTCTCTTTCAGTTTTTCAGTTTCATTAATTGTAGCACAATTTACTATTTTTGGCAGTTTTTTCGGTCTTGAACTTCCAAAGCCATTTTGAGGCCCTAAATGACATTTGTAGGGGAAACAGAGAGACTAAAAATATCCCAAATTGGCTTGCTAGTTTTGATTTTTTCCTTCTCTTCGAAATCTTCAAAACGAGGTATTATGATAGTCAAACGGAGATCATGTGCCAAAGTTACGAGTCCGGGAAGTTAATGTACCAATTTACCCAAACAGGGCCCACAGTTTTGGCACTTCATCTCCTAGAGTTAGGTTTTTGGATGTTTTGGGTTTTCCATTTTTTCTCAATAATAAATAGGCCTTTGAGCCTCAATGTAACCCAGTTAAGAGGCATGTAGCTGCCACATCTCTTCTTAGAGATAATCTTCCATCAGCCGAGCTATCTTATTTCCATTCTGTTTGTAAGCATAGTTCAATATTTTTCTATCAACAAAATGAAGTGTTTTTTCTATTGCATCTATGTATTTATGATTATATATGTAAGTTGTTGTGTTCTTGTTTAAATCTGGATCAGGATCCCAAAACCAGGACTACTAGATTGATTTTTCATTATATTCTTTTCAATGTTACAATACATAAATATAAATGACGAAGCATCCATAAACCTCAATCCATTAACCCTATATTAGAACATAATCATAGTTCCCTTGACCGGATCTACAAAATACTATGGAAAAAAAACTATCATGCACAAAACCATAGGTAGGTCTTCCCACCTAATATAGGGTCCAAATTTTTTTTCTTGGGGGACCTCGTGCAGGGGGCTACTGCCCTCTTACTATGCCCAGTGCAATGTATAGATGGGGTTATCACCCCCCCGCACGCGGGGTAGTCATGGAAATAATATAACACACATCCAACATTCTCTCACATGTTGTTTTCTTTCCATAGGGGACGACAAGAGAGATTAGTCATTGATCCATCCCTGCAATGCCCATTGTTTCTCTACACCGAGAGAACTTCTCAGTGATCACATACTTTGTCAATGCATTTGCAGTATTCTTCGAAGTGTCCACATCGTCTAGCAACACCTATTTGTGCTCAACCATATCTCTTACAAAGTGATACTGAACATCAACATGCTTTGTCTTTGAATGATAAGTAAGGTTCTTTGCCACAAAAAGTGCACTTTAGCTGTCACACTCTATACTTATAGCTCATTGTACTAACCCCATACTTGAACACAATCTCTGCAACCAAACTACTTCCTTTCTTGCATGAGTGGCTGCCATGTATTCTGCCTTTGTAGTTGAAAGTGCCACTACAGATTGTCTCTTGCTCATCCAATTGACTGCACCTCCAAATACTTTTAAAGACATACCCAATTGTAGATCTTATCTGATCTAGATCTCAAGCCCAGTCTACATCAACAAAGCCACTGATGTCCAAAACTCTGTCCAATCACGGTCTTCCTTGGTAGAACAAACCATAATCACTAGTGCCACATAAACACTTGAAAACCAGCTTCACTTCTGTTGAATGCTCCTTCCCTAGTTTTAACATAAACCTACTCAATACTCCCACTGCATGCGCAATGTCTGGTCTAGTACAGACCATTACATACATCAGGCTACTGACTACACTTGCATATGAAACATAGGAAATTCCCTCTTCCTCTTTTTGTGTCTTGGGACACTATTCAATAGATAACTTTACACCTACAGGAATAGGAAACTTCACTGGTTTACTATCCTGCATATTAAGCCTCTGCAGTATTGTCTCGACATACTTCCTCTGGTTTAACTAGAGCTTCCTCTTTTCCCAATCACATTTAATTCCCATGTCCAAAATATAGTTTACAACACCAAGATATTTCATGTTGAATTTGGAGGACAATTGGGTCTTCAAATCCTGGAAATTTATTTGTGATTTCCAACCAGCAACATGTCATCCACATATAAGACCAGATAAATAACAAATTCACCAATTAATTTAAAATACACACAGTGATCGACTTTGCTTCTAGTGAAGCCAAGTCCCTGTATAAATGTATCAAATTTCTAATACCACATCCTTGGTGACTATTTTAACCCATACATAGACATTTTTAACTTACATACCAGTTCTTTCTTACTCTTCACCACAAAGCCTTCAGGATGCTTCATGTATATCTCTTCTTCCAGATCCCAATGAAGAAATGTTGTCTTCACATCCATCTGTTCTACCTAAAAATCAAAACAAGAAACAACAGATAAAATTAATCAAATAGAATCTACCTTGGCAATAGGAGAAAAAATATCACCAAAATCATTTCTCGGCACCTGGGAATAACCTTTTGTTACCATGATATTTGTATTTCTCCACCCTGCCTTCTCAATTCATCTTCTTCTTAAACACCCATTTGTTGCCAATGGGTTTCCTTCCAACCGGAAACTCCACCAAATCCCAAGCCTTGTTTTTGTGCAAAGATGTCATTTCATCAATCATGGCCTCTTTCCATAGTTTTCCATCCTCTGAATCTACTTCTTCCCTCACAGTTTTGGGATCATAATGAGTAATAGATAAAGAAAAATTGGAATGGAAAGCAGGTGGACTATACCTTTCTAGCTACCTTCTTTCTCGAACTGATCTTCTCATAACTGGAGTTTGTGGCTCTTCATCTTCTGATTCCTCTTCTGTTGTAGAGTTTGATTCTTCCTCCTTTAGCTCAAACTTATATTCTCAGGTTCCTTTGGTAGGAATTCACATTTAATAACATCTTTCACCTATATAAACATCACATCTCGGCTATACACAACCTTCCTTGTTTCTAGATTCCAAAGTTTATAACCTTTTAAACCATGCTTATACCCAATAAAGATGCACCTTTTAGATTTACTATCCAACTTGGCTCTTTTCTCCTTTGGAACATGTACATATGCATCACATCCAAATACCCTCATATGTGAAAGAGAGGGTTTCTTACTAGTACATACCTCTTGTGGAGTCTTATCGCCCAACATTGATGAAGGTGATATGTTGACCAGGTAACATGTATTCTCCACCACCTCTGCCCATAATTCCTGTCCTAACCCGGCACCACTAAGCATTCTTCTTGCATTTTCCATCAAAATCCTATTCATTCTTTCTGCGACTCCATTTTTATGAGGTGTGTATGGAGTAGTCTCGTGTCATGCTATACCATACTTCTTACAAAACTCTTCAAATTCCTTCTTGAAAAATTCTCCACCGTTATCTGTCCTCAACACCTTTATCTTCTTCTCTGTTTGGTTTTCCACTAGAGCCTTAAATTCTTTGAACCTATCAAAGACTTCATATTTCTTCCTGAGGAAATATATTCATGTATTCATTGAGAAGTTATTTATAAATTATACATAGTACATAGACTTACCTAGTGATGGAACCGACACAGGTCCAAACACATCACTGTACACGAGCTCTAATGTTTGTTTCATCCTCTTAGCACCAAAGGGGGAACTCACCCGATTCTGCTTCCCATATACACAATTTTCACAAAAACCAAATCTAGAGAGAAATTAGACATACCTTCTATCATACCATTACCATGAAGTATCTAAAGGCCCTTCTCTCCAATATGTCCAACCCTTTGATGGCATAGCATGGTATTTTCTCCAGAGACCACTAGATTTTCTAATCCACTTTCAGGAACCACAAAACTATTGCACCCATCACTAATAGTGCTAGCTTGAAGCTTGTACAGAGTTCCAATCTGAACTCCCTACATCAATACCAGTGCTCCCCAAACCATTTTGCATGTATCTTTCTTGAACATTGTTTTTACACCTTCATCATTCAACTTTCTTACAGAAATCATATTTCTGGTGAATGCAGGAATATGAAAAAGACCCAAAAGTGTTATAATCCTTCCACCTTGAAACTTCAACTTTACTTTTCCGCAACCAACAATTCTATCCTTCCTGTCATCCCCTAAGAAGACATCACCACTATCATATTTATCATACTCGCAAAACCACTCTCTATGGGGAGTGAAGTGAAAGGATGCACCTGAGTCAATCAACCACACCTCATGATCTACATGTGTACTTGAAGAAGAAGCCAAGTACACATCCCCACCTTCATCTAAGGTGGCCTTGCCTCTGCAAGAGGAGCATCATCGGATCCCTTTCCTTTCTTAGGAGATTTAAATTTATAGTCCCTTTTGAAGTTCCCTTCCTTTCCGCATTTATAGCACACCTTTACATGTGTTCCTGGAGATTTAGATCTCCCTCTATATTTAGATCTCCCACTCGAGGAATTATTTTGTTTTTTGTTCTAGGACCATCCTTGTACAAACAAGGCATCACCATTCTGGCCCTCCATTTTTTTCTGTCTCATCTCCTCCGAAAAGAAGGTTGAAACTATTTTCATCAAAATGCAAGGCAGTTGCATTGCTACCTGTTGCAACAACCATACTATCCCACGAATTTGGTAGAGAACACAACAACCTGATGTACTTATCTTCATCTAAAATTTTAAAATCAATGGATAATAATTGGCTTACCATAGTGTTAAAGGCATTCAGATGCTTTGTCACCGAGTCTCCATCTTCCATCCTTAGGTTATACAACGTTTTCCATAACAACAATTTATTCACCAGAGACTTAGATTAGTACAAATTCCTTAAATTGTCCCACAAAGCCTTCGTTAAAGCTTCCCCTGATACATTCAACAACACTAAATCTAAGACACACAATCATATGATGCTCTTCACCTTCTGATCCAACTTAACAAGTCTTTAGTTCACAATGATGTTGGTTTAGTACCCGAATCTACCACAATCAACTGATCTTTATCCACCAATAGATCCTCCATCTTGAGTGTCCACAACTCAAAAGTATGACCATTAATTTTCTCGATCTCTATCGTTCCATTGCTCACCATCTTCTTTCACCACAAGAATTGATCTCGCAGATCTCCCACTAAACAGGGTCTACCACAGGCCCGAGAAAAACCACTCAGTAGAAAATGCATCCCCTTGAAGCTGAAAAAACTATGATACCGAATGTAGGTTTTAACCCCGTACAAAAATTACTTGAAATTACCCACATATGAATTCTAAAAACAGAAAATAAACAATGGCGAGAGCATAAAACCTAAAACAAATATACATAGAGATTTTCCCCTAGATCCCAAAACCGGGACTACTAGATTGATTTTTCATTATATTCCTTTCAATGTTACAATACATATATATACACACTGAAGCATCTATAAACCCAAATCCATTAACCTTGGATTAGAACGTAACTATAGTTCCCTTGACCGAATCTACAAAATACCATGGACCAAAAACTATCATGCCCAAAACCATGTGCGAAATCCATGCACAAAACCATAGGTAGGTCCGCCCACCTAATATAGGGTCCAAAAAATTTCTCGAGGTGCTATCCCAGACCCTGTGTAGGGGAGCTACTCCGCCCCCATGATCCCCCTACTTTGCCTGACCTACCGTAAAGGGGGTAATCGTGGAAAGAATATAACACACACCCAACACATGAATCATTCATGAGATTTGGATGCTAACCAAGATAAATATGTGATTTAATATCCACATTATGTTCATCAAACATATTTTTTAAATCAAAAGTTTCTAGTATAATGTGCAAGGTGCTCCTTTGGGCTTACATTATAGCTTAAAAACTAAACCCCATATAGCTTAAAAATCAAAAGCTAACAAAATTGCAATCTCTAAATTACTAGAATCTACAAACACATGTTGTTGGAAACACTAACAGAAAATATGCATCACTATTTTGTATAATATGAAAACAATAAACTCTAATGATATAACTCAAAACAAAACTTTCTATCCATCTCAACAGTGTACCCTATATCCCCTTTAAACAATAAGAAACACGATTAGGTTTTATATTGATAAGCCCTCCAATAAATTCTTCAAAGTTCTTGATACTCAAAATGTCTTTCAATAAATAATTGTTATTTAAAGAGAAAGGTACAACCATGATAGATAATGAAATTGTGCAACATTTTATGCATCAAAATAAAGATTTGATACACCATAAGGAGGCAATAGACACTCAATGACATGAAACTCACACCTGCACATGTTACCCAATGTGACTTGCTACTTGGAGGAAATTATAGAAGTTCTAAAAGTGGTGTGGGCAAGGGAAGCATCCTATCATGGGTGAAAAATGGTGTCCTTAAGTAAACTCTATGAATGTCCCCACAAAATAATTAAAATTCAAATGTGTAGGTCTATGACCAGTATTCTCTTTTTTTTCAGTCTAATCTATGTCTTCCATTCCTAACAATCTGGTTTATCATGTCTGTTTCATGGCATATGATCTGTTAGATGAATGCATCTTAAAGTTTTCCTCAATGTCTAACCTGCATCTTTCATGTCCATCTAGGTCATTAGAGTTTCAACATATATAATTCATTTCGAGCAGTGGTTCAAAGGTTCGTTATGTGTTTTAAGTTTTCTATTGCATGGAAACCTACTACAGAGATCCAACCTAAGTGTCTTGTGCCAAAACATAGACTGCACACTTACTAAATTTCCTCAAGAGTTGTACCTTGTTGTGATACCTTGCCAATACCTATAATTCTTGGAGAATCTTGGTAGATTAATCCTGAAGTGAGTAAGCGAGTGTCAACACCTAGAAACAAGACTTGCCAAAGCTCATGGAGCCCAACTTGAACTCGTCAAACTTGTAGAAGCTCACGATGAACTCACCTGAAACTTACCATATGGATTCAACGTGGAATTCACTTGATGAAAAGATTGGAGTGCATTTTTTGGAGGGAGAAAAAAAAATGGAAACACATCAACAAAACTCCAAAGGAAATAACCCAAAAACAAGACTCATTTCACTCTCATTTGATCATTTTATGTTTCAATTTTTGATACAAATTTCAAATAGCCAAATTTTATATTATTTTATTTGATGAGATGAATTGATGGACAAACTGTTGCTTTATATATTTTATGGATGAAATATCATTATTATTTTTTCTACACAAAATTCCCAATTTTATTTTAATTTTAATTTTTTATATTTGCAATGTTTCATCAAACTAAACCCCAGATAGCTTAAAAATCAAAAGCTAACAAAATTGCAATCTCTAAATTACTAGAATCTACAAACACATGTTGTTGGAAACAGTAACAGAAAATATGCATCACTGTTTTGTATAATATGAAAACAATAAACTCTAATGATATAACTGAAAACAAAAACTTTCTATCCATCTCAAAAATGTACCCTATATCCCCTTTAAACAATAAGAAACACGATTAGGGTTTATACTGATAAGCCCTCCAAGAAATTCTTCAAAGTTCTTGATACTAAAAATGTCTTTCAGTAAATAATTGTTATTTAAAGAGAAAGGTACAACCATGATAGATACTGAAATTGTGCAACATTTTATGCATCAAAATAAAGATTTGATACACCATGAGGAGGCAACAGACACTCAATGACATGAAACTCACACCTGCACATGTTACCCAATGTTACTTGCTACTTGGAGGAACTTATAGAAGTTCTAAAAGTTGTGTGGGCAAGGGAAGCATCCTATCATGGGTGAAAAATGGTGTCCTTAAGTAAACTCTATGAATGTCCCCACAAAACAATTAAAATTCAAATGTGTAGGTCTATGATCAGTATTCTCTTTTTTGCAGTCTAATCTATGTCTTCCATTCCTAACAATCTGGTTTATAATGTCTGTTTCATGGCATATGATCTGTTAGATGAATGCATCTTGAAGTTTTCCTCAATGTCTAACTTGCATATTTCATGTCCATCTAGTTGATTAGAGTTTCAACATCTATAATTCATTTCCAGCAGTGGTTCAAAGGTTGGCTATGTGTTTTAAGTTTTCTATTGCATGGAAACCTGCTACAGAGATCCAACCTGAGTGTCTTGTGCCAAAACATAGACTGCACACTTACTAAATTTTCTCAAGAGTTGTACCTTGTTGTGATACCTTGCCAATACCTATAATTCTTGGAGAATCTTGGTAGATTAATCCTGAAGTGAGTAAACGAGTGTCAACACCTAGAAACAAGACTTGCCAAAACTCATGGAGCCCAACTTGAACTCATCAGACTTGTAGAAGCTCACGATGAACTCACCTGAAACTTACCATATGGATTCAACGTGGAATTCACCTGGTGAAAAGATTGGAGTGCATTTTTTGGAGGGAGAAAACAAAGTGGAAACACATCAACAAAACTCCAAAGGAAATAACCCAAAAACAAGACTCATTTCACTCTCATTTTATCATTCTATGTTTCAATTTTTGATACAAATTTCAAATAGCCAAATTTTATATTATTTTATTTGATGAGATGAATTGATGGAAAAACTGTTGCTTTATAGATTTTATGGATGAAATATCATTATTATTTTTTCTACACAAAATTCCCAATTTTATTTTATTTTTTATTTTTATTTTTTATATTTGCAATGTTTCATCAAATTCTTGAATTAAGTTTTTCCAAGTCCAAAGTTAGTCAATTTTTTGTACTGTCAGAGTCTCACAACCTTGGTGAAATTTGACAGTAATTATGATTTGAAGATAAATCTCTTCATTTTCTATATTCACATTTTTTTAAGTAGTCATAATGAGTTGATGTTTAGTATAGTGTTGTAGATGAATGATTTTTTTGGCAATCATATTTGTATAATCTGGTTAATTATTAGTCTTGATGTGCATGTATATATACTTGAGAACTCTTATCTTTTCATTTGTTCGTTTGCCTCCTATTTTTCATAAAATTTATACCTCCTTTAACAGTTGTAATTTATATGTCTATTTTAGTTATGTTCTTTCTTGTGTGTTTTTGGATGTCTAACCATGGAGATCAACAATTCATGCAATATCTCTAACTATGTTACATGGTTATCCATGATCTCAATATGTGAAGGTCATTATAATGTCCATTGGCTTCATTTCAACCTTCATTACTTATATTTCACTCTTTTTAGCTTTAAAATCCTGCTTTTCTGAAGTGGATTTTCCCTATAGTGGGGATGCATTATATGTATACTACAATATACTAATTTTGAAATATGATTTTGTTATTGTTTTCATGATGTTGGAGTTAATTTCAAGGATAGGGAATTGAGTGCTTGGTAATCTACGCATATATTCTTAACAATCATGATCTATAAACTAGTTATCTCTTGAGAGATTTTGACAGATCAGAAGTTAGTCTAATCATTGAGCAGTATAGCCTTTTCTTGATATATTATTTGATGCAGGTGATCTAGGGCCCCCTGCAAATCAGATGTATGCATCAGAATACCTGATCCAACAAGCTCGTAAAATTTTTCATTATCATAAATTATAAGGCAACCAAATAATGAAATAATTAGTGAACAAAGACATTCACATATTAATACAATGACTATAGTGGAACCCTTCAGGGAAAAACCACTTTTGAATCAATATTCTTTATTACTCATCTTTGAACTTACAATCAGTATTTTACAATAATTGTCTAGCCTCTTAATCACTCGATCATGATACAACTTTCCTCTATACTTGTTTCTTTATTATTTTGGAATGCTCTCTGAGAATTCCTATGTCTCTCTCTAAGCGTCCCTACTTACCTTGCTGTTATAGAAATCTTAAACTCCTAGAAATTCAGATCTTCATGGGATGTGGCCCTTCATGGGCATGAAAGGTTGCCACATTTTTGGTTTCTGGAAGCTTCAATCATGTGTCCCCAATATGGTGGGTTTTCAAATTCAAAAATGCGACAAAGGCTCCTGCATCAAACTCCCCTTGCTGGAAAGAAATGGTGCCCTTGTCATGTAGGTTCTACTTTGGTGATAAAATACAACCACATCATCAATCCTCATGCTCCTGCTATAATCTTCCTTTTTCCCTTCGATGCACTTTTAGCTTCCTTTGATGTTGTCATTGTATCCTCTTCTCCTCTCCTAACCCAGCCTTTGTCCAAGTTCTTCTTCAACTACTTCTCTTTAGATGATGAAAAAACATGCCACCCACCTCTGCAAGTCATGTTCTCATCAGATGACCTATCACAATCCTTGTTCTCATTAGATGACCTATCACAACCTATGCCACCTACCTCTGCAAAAATAGAACCTGAGTGGGAAGGATAACATCATCACACTCCATCAAATAATGCTGGAATTCATATTTATACACCTCCACTATTTCTTTTGCATGTGCTTCACTCCTCTTTTTACCTTACCATGGTCAGAAAATTCACAAGCAACACTCTTGCAATGGTGGTGAGCCATTTCCACAATCCTAGCAATATGAACAAACAAAAAACCACCATTCTATGTCCATTTCTCATGCCAAAGGTCAAAGCCTAAAGCAGAGACAAATAAGTCAAACAAAATCCCAATTCCCTATCGAACAAGCCCACACACCCATTGCTTGCACTTGGAGAGGGGTTCAAAGCCCAAATCAAGGGCGAATAATGCAGTCCACATCCCAATTCCTAGCTAAGAAAACCCACAAGTGGCACTTGACTCCTCCATTGTAGCCTTCATAAACACCTATGCAAAATCTATGAGGAAGAACCTAAAGGGGTGATATTGGTGTATGAACTTGCTAGTGTGTTAAGCTTTACATGATTTATGTGTGTTTAAATGAGGGCTTTCCCTAAGATTCAAATGCATTCATGGGGATCGATGGATAGTAGAGCCTCATTTGAATCACACACTCGTTAGTAACCTAGTTCCCTTGTTAGTCTAATTGTCCATGACCTTGTTTTTATTTCATGGGATATAAAAAACTCAAATATTTTCAAAGTATTTAACCTCTACTAGAATTATTTGTGCTAGCCTATATAGACTGAAATTATTCGAAATCCTTTTGATACATTGATGTTTGAATTATTGAGAGGTCCCCACCACTGTAGATGTATGAATCCCTTTATATTTTACGATTAGGAAACCTATGTATAATTCCAAGGCTTCCACCTCATTATTAGTTGATATCCTTTAAGATTGAAGATACCCTCCCCACACCCACCTCCCTAACAGTAATCAAATTATAACATGTAACAATAGATCTCATGTATGGAGAAAAACATGAAAAAGTTTTTTTTTAGCATGTAAGCCAACATACCACCCCTTTTTTGTTTCCAGTTGGTTTCTTCCTTTGCTTATCTCTGTTGCATGGTTTAAGTTTCTTGGCTAATGGAGGCCGTGGGTTTGAGCTTATCCTCTACTAAGATTTTGACTCACCCTCACACATCCATGAAAGGCACATCCCAATCCTTATCTAGAAGAGGCTAGAGCTAATGTTAGGGAGAAGTGGGGTCTACCCCCATTGTCCATGGCAAGAGATTTTCAAGTTTTGGGGCTATAGGTTACCATAGAGAAAGAAAGGTTCCCTAGACTCAAATAATGGAGAAGATATTGATGAAGACATTGAGAAGTTGGTCTTTAGGAAAGGAAATCCTACTTATTTCAAAGTGGGCAACAGACACCCAAATTCATCCTTCAACTGAAATAACTGAAGAAGCATACATGAGGTTGCTAGGATCGATGAGGAAGCACGACAAGATGATGAAGGAAAGGGTCTGGAAGGCATACTTCCCTCAAATGTTTTTCTGAATGATCCTAGGAACACGAGACACTTACCTAATGGTAGAACACTTTGGACATGATGTGGCACATTAGATATTTTGTGTCCTTCTGTCTTGATGCAAGAAGTTTAGAGACCTTCTTAAATATCTGTTGTCATATCTAGAGTTGACATTCACAACTATTTCATAGGGGATCTCCAAGCAAACCTACAACCTGCGTACTCTCTAAAGTGAAAGTGTTCCTTGCTCAGTTGCATGACAAGGGCAAGGTTGGCGAATAGGTGGACCAACATTAATCCAACCCATATGAACCCCTTATTTCCACTAGCTAGTGTCGTTGTATGTTATGACAACCTAGATTACTATAAAATGCATGTCAATAATAGTAGAATTTATAGTGTTTCCTATGTTATTGGTTCCAATGTCACCCTACCATTTAGTATGGTACATAGTCTTGATAGACTTTTGCATCTTGGTAATCATACAAATTCCTAGTAGACTCTTGCATCCTAGAATCACACAGGTTGATTATATTATGATTATTCTTGGATTGATAATCAAATTATGAGGGAAATTGCAATGCAATAATAACGATTTGAAAATGAAGAACCAATAAAAACAAAAAGATTATTTTTAGAAGAAAAAAAAAGACTTGTCAATATAGAAAAATGTAAACAAATGAAATAACAAAGTAATATGAAATGAGTGATTCACAATATAAAGGTTGTAAACATAACCCCCATATCATCAATAACCCAATAAGAAACATAAAAGAAAACATTAAGATTCTTTTCCTAAATCACATCAACAATCTTCTCCCACTGCCCAGGAGTTAGAAAAATTCCAGTTGGATTGTGAGAACAACCATGAAGTAGCAAAAATAACCAATTGGTCCAAGCTAAAGGAAGTTGAGAAACTATTAGTTTCCTCTACTAAAAAAAAATTAATAGTGCATTTACTAATCATCTATTTGTTAAAAGATCTAGGAACAAAAATGTTTCTTACCTTGATGTTTGCAATCATCCCTTCCAAATCTAGTCCTACAGTTTTAGGATCATAGTATCAGTATTCCGACCATGGAACCCCAACATCATTGAAAATGTTCTTGTGATTCCTTGTTCAAAATTAAACTAGAATTAAATAGCTTCAAATAGATAAAATATTAGTTTTCATTAAAATGATTAAAAATGTTTGAGTGTGAGATGGGCATGAAAACTCTAAATACATAACATAGAATTTAGTATCACAACTCTAAATACATTATTTAGAGCTTAGAATAAAAAATATAATAATTTCCCCAAGTTAGAGAAGAAATTCAGACTTTTCCTCCAGGAAAATATCTTTGAATAAAGGTAGCAGCAAGGCAAAGAGATCCAATTCCTGAAAGGCCTTGGATAATAGCCACCTGGATAAGTGTCAACATGGTAATATGTAAATTTAATTCCGCATCACGAGCACAAAATATCATCATTGTTACGAAACCAGCTCACAAAAATATAGAAAATATAGATCAACGCCTTAGAAATAAGCCTCTTTGAAGGGGCAACCTCCTTTACATTACACAAATGAACAATTCTTAGATGATACAAATGAGTAAACCTCCCTTCTATATATAGGAGTCTAAGGGGTCACAATATAATCAAGCTGAAATAACAATAATAACATAAAGGGCACAAAAATAACAATAGTGTGTTTCTATGGGGCATACTAATAACAACATGGGGACAATAGGGGCACAATAATAACAAATAAAGGATACAATGACAATAGTAATGGGGGAATCACTAGTATTATAAGGGCCTAACATGCCCCTCTCCTTCTGAAAAGTGTTGTCCCCAACACTTGAGTAGTTCTATATGCTTCTATATAAAATTCTCATCCTCCCATGTGGAATCTTCAGCGGACAAGTTCTTCCACTTGATGAGATACTCCGAAATTTGATCGATTTCATAGCTGTCGAGTTCTTGTTTTTGTGACTATTTATGGTTCCACTATAATTTTTCCTTCGTCGTCAAGTTTTGGCAATATTGTTTGAACTTGGAGCTTGTCACCTATAACCTTCTTTAAACATGAAACATGGAAAATTGGGTGCACTCGAGAAGCTGCAGGAAGCTCCATTTTGTATGCCATAGTACCATTCTTTTGCAACACCTTGTACGGACCATAATACTTTGGTGATAATTTATTATCCTTCTTAGCTTGCTTGAGGGAAATTTGTTTAAAAGGTTGTAGTTGTAGGAATACTCAATCACCTACATCAAAAATTCTTTCGCTACGATGTTGATTTTCCTGTTGTTTCATTCTATTCTGTGCCAACGTGAGGTTATCCTTTAAGAGTTGGAGAACTTGTTGTTGATGCTTGATGTGATGTTCCACTACTTGAACCTTAGAATTTTCTCCTAAATATGATGTGATGGATGGTTGATGATATCCATAAAGTGCCATAAATGGGGTCATTTTTGTTGCAGTATGGAAGGAAGTGTTATACCACAATTCATCCAGAGGAAACCATTTGACCCATTGTGTCTATTTATCAGATACAAAGCAATGAATATATCCTTCCAAACATTTATTTACTATCTCAACTTGCCCATCATATTTAGGATGATAACATGTGCTATGAGCTAACTGAGTACCAAGACAAGAAAATAATTTTGTCCAAAAATTTCCAATGAAAATGGGATCTTTTTGAATTGTTTCCATATATACAGTAGAAAATGTATTGGCTTTTAATGGATGTGATAATCCACAAAAGTGTGCATACTTGGTAAGTTTTTCAACTACCACCATGATGACACTCTTTCCTTCAGACTTGGGTAAACCTATGATAAAATCCATTGAAACCTCCTCCCAATGTTGGCTTGGAATGGATAAAGGTTGTAATAGACTTGGGGTCTTAATTGTTTCAACTTTATTTTTGTTGGCAAACCAAACATTCCTGCCACAAACTTTTGGAATATCCGATTTAAGGCCATCCCAAAAAAATTCCTTCTTAACCCTATGGTAAGTTTTTAAAAATCCTGAGTGCCCTCGTAAGGGAGAAGTGTGCAATTCCATAAGAATCTTTTGTTTGAGTTGGGAATTCTTACATAGGTATAAATTATCTTTGTACCATAACGAATCATTTTTCCAGCTAAATGTATCAGATGTACTGGGATCTTGTTGTACTTTCGAATGAGTGCCCAATCTTCGTCATTCTTCTATTCCTCCCTTCTTCGTTTCATCCAATCTTGTGGATAATAGAAATGGCGCACAACAATGCTTCCACATCCTCATCCTTTCTTGAGAGTGCATCTGCCACAACATTTTGCTTCCCTTTTTTGTAGATGATTTGACCCATTTTCGTTGCTCTTCAGAGGATAATATTTGTATTAAAAAATATTTAAGGCTATCATGATCCGTTTTTACCTTGAAGTGTCTTCCCATTAGGTAGGGTCGCCATTTCTTAAGTGCATGTAGTATTGCCAACATTTCCTTCTAATAAATAGCTTTGGGTAAATACTTTCCCTTGATTGGATGACTTTCGAAAGCAATGGGTTTTTCATCTTTCATTAAAACAACACCAACTCCATTTCCTGAAGCATCAAATTCCACAATAAAGGTTTTTGTGAAGTTCGGCGTAGCTAAGACCGGTGCTTGGCACATTTCCTCTTTAAGATGTTCAAAGGCCTTTATTGCTTCTAGAGTCCATGAAAATGCATATTTCTTCAATAATGTTGTTAGAGGTGTTGCCATTCTCCCATAATTATTAATAAACTTGCGATAATACCCTATCAACCTAAGAAATCCTTGTAGATGCTTTATGGATGTGGGGATTTTCCATTCCTTAATGGATTTAATTTTGCTAGGGTCAACCTTAACACCTTCATGAGCTACAATATGACCCAAATATTCTACCTCTTGTACTCAAAAGAAACATTTAGAGCTTTTTGCATATGACTGTTTCTCCTCCAATAGTTTGAGCACCCTATCAACATGTTCAACATGATCCTTCCAAGATTTGTTGTAGATTAGTATATCATCAAAAAATACTAACACAAATTTTCGAAGGAAGGGCTTGAAAATGGAATTCATCAAACCTTGAAATGTAGAAGATGCATTGGTAAGGCCAAAAGGCATGACCAAAAATTCAAAATGATGCTCATGAGTTCTAAATGATGTTTTCAGAATGTCTTCAGTCTTCATTCTTATTTGATGATATCCTAAATGAATATCCAACTCGGTGAAGTAAATTGATCCATGCAATTCATCCAATAATTCATCAATGAAAGGAATGGGAAATTTATCTTTAATAGTTAGCTTGTTGAGCTCCCTATAATCCGGACACATGCACCATGATCCATCCTTCTTGTGCACCAATACTACTGGAGTAGAGAAAGAACTTTGACTAGGTTGAATAATACCAGCCTCTAGCATTTCTGCAACCATACGTTCAATTTCACTCTTTTGGGCATAAGGATATCTGTATGACCTGATGTTTGGAGGAACACTTCCTGGAATCAAATGAATAGCATGATCATGATCATGAATAGGTGGGAGACCTTTGGGAGTCTCAAATACCTTGTAATGATTGTACAAGAATTTCTGGAGATCTAGAGAAATAGATGATTTCGATGTGGGAACCTCTAGTGAACATAATTGTGAAATTTCACCTCGTGTTCCTTCTTTAGAAGCTTTGTCATATCGTTAGAGCTGATTATCTTTCCTAGTTTCCTTGCAATACCCCTTAATTCAACTTTCTTTCCTTCTACACAAAATTTCATGAAACGTTCATGAAAACTAAAAGCTATTGTACCCAAGGATTATAGCCATTGGACTCCTAGTACAACATCAACACCACCCATTGGAATGGAAAGCATTGGGCTATTCAATACATATTGTCCCATGGATAGCTTGATATTATGGCACTTTCCATAGAAATTTATGGTTCCTCCACTTGCAACCATCACTTGACACTCTGGTGCTAGATATAGGAAGCAATTCAATTCCTTTGCTATCTCACAATCAATAAAACTATGGGTACTTCCCGAATCAATCAACACTATTACCTTTTTCTTCTTGATATGTCCTTCTATCTTGATAGTTTGAAGAGTGGTAATTCCAGCCAATGCATTACAAGATATGGTCAGATTCATTTCTTGGTTATATAAGGTTTGTTCCTAGAGTATATCCTCTTCTTTTGACATTTCTTGTTTCTTTTCTTCCTCCTCTTCACAATCTATGTAGAATAATTTCTTCTCAACACACTTTTGACCTTTAGAGTATTTTCTATCACAACTGTAACAAAGCCCTTTTGCTCTTTTTTCTTCCAATTGTTGTGGTGTCAACCTTGTAGGTTGTGGAAGGCTATGGGCAACAACACTCCATGTTTATAGTTGTGAGTGGTATACTTCTTGGTTGCCATAATTTTGCTTTCCATTTTTCTTGCTAACATGAATGCTTTCTCCAATGAATTAGGTTCCCAAAGGCGAACCTCATGTTGGATATTATCCTTTAAATTCCTTATGAAAACATCAATCCTATGCTCCTTTGGAATATATTTTACCCTTATGTTCAATTTTTGGAAGTCCTCAATATGCTCCATCATTGAACCCTTTTGTTTGAGATTTATCAATTGGCTAAAAAAGGTATTGCTTTTTGTATCCTCATAATGTGCTATCATTTCTTCCATAAAAATTTCCCAAGTGACAATTTGTTTACGAGAGCACAGCCATAGATACCATAAAAAATTATTTGGTTCCAAATATAAAGTTTCAATACGTACCTTTTGTGTGTTTTGCACATTATGGAGATCGAAAAATTGCTCCATCTATAGGATCCATGTTCTGGGATCCTTGCCATCAAACTTCCTCATATCGATTTTTGGAACATGGTGGGTCTTCTATATAACATTAGAGTCTATGAAATCATGATTACCATTTCTTTTATTCTCATCATGAGTTTCCATTACTACCCTTTCACCATTAGTGACCATTTCTTGTAGCAACTTATTCAAATTTATCTTCAGTTCTTCCATCTTATCGTCCATGCCATTCATCTTAGCTTCCATGCCATCCATATTAGCTTCCATGCCATTCATATTAACTTGCATGCCATTCATATTAGCTTACACACCATTCGTCTTGGCTTCATTTACCTTTAGTGAGAGTGAAATTTGTTGTACTTGGTCTTGTAATTTTGATATATCATGTTGCATTTCTTCCTCTTCTTCACAAGTCATGCTAGAGCTTTCAGGTTGCTTACTAGGTGTTTCCATTTCCTTTCTTCGGGGCATTAATTAATGATAATAATTCTTCACTATTCCCTTTTAATTCCTTCAAACTAATTTTTCAAACCAATCTTATGAAAAATAAAAAATAAAAACTACACACCTTTTTTTCACTTTGTAAGAGCTCGATATTGAATTTGTTGTATCTGTAATTTCAGATCTCGAATATCTAAAATATCGTCTTGTGGTAGCCCTTTTAGTCCTCTTTCTAACCTCACAAGTCTGATCAAGATTGGATTCTCCAAGGAATAGTTATGCCAAATATCCCATGGTGACCTAATTATAGACTAGTTCAATAAAGCAAATTTGTATGACGTGCCACATGTCACTGTTTCGACCTTAGTACCTGAAACTGATACGCAGAAAACTACAAGCCATTCTCTTTCTAAAACTTCTTACGAAATTTTAATCTGATGCTCAAAACAAAATTTATGACGATTTTTCCAAGGTCACCTATTTGGAATGTAATTCGGGAGTCTGGAAAAACCCTAACTTCCTCAGAACATATCTCCGAAAATATAGCGATAAAAGTTTTTAAATTTGGACCCAAAGTTTGAATGATTTTGGCTCAAATGGGTTTTTGTTTTAGCTTCTAAAACATTGAAGAAAAAAAATTATAGCAAACATTCCACGATGACTTGTTTGGAGTAGCAAAACCCTAGAATCCAAATCTTTGATACCAAATGTTATGAAACCAGCTCACAAAAAGATAGAAAAGATAGATCAACGCCTTAAAAATAAGTCTCTTTGAGGGGAAAAGCTCTTTTACATTACACAAATGAAAAATTCATAGATGATACAAATGACTAAAACTCCCTTCTATATATAGGAGTCTAAGGGTCACAATATAATCAAGCCGACATAACAGTAATAACATAAGGGCATAAAAATAACAATATTGGGTTTCTATGGGGCATACTAATAACAATATGGGGACAATAGGGGCACAATAATAAAAATAAAGGATACAATGACAATAGTAATGGGGGAATCACTAGTATTATAGGGGCTTAACAATCATCCTAACACGCACCACGAGAGCACTATAATGCAAGTCTAAAAAAACATATATATGATACAACCTTCGCTACCATCTCTTAGGTGATCTATAGAGATACAAATATACTTTTGCTAGCATTTTCTACATAAGAGAAAATATTGTACAACCTAAAAGTTAAAAATAACGTGCCCTATTCTGCCACCCATCTCACCTTGCCACCCCCACCCTACTCTGTCTAGAATTAATTCATAGACAACATACAGTCCTTGCTTCGTTACATTATTGATATCTCCCACCAACAATTCAATACTAGCCTTATTAAAAGAAACCAAACCTTCAATAGGGAGGTAGAGTAGACAAAGCATAACAAGATAATGTAACATATGTAAAAACTTAAAACGATTCCCACAGAAAGGTGCAACAGTTTCTTCACTAAAACCACATGCATACCTCTCAATTGTCTCCCTTATCCAACATTAGATTCTCTACCTACAGAAATAAAATAATTGATAAGAAGGATTCCAATTGATAATATAAATTTAACAGAGCCCTCAAAATGTTATAAACTAAGATAAAGACCTCAAAACCTTTATACTATTCAATACATATTAGCTAAAAGAAAAATTAATTCAATGACACCTTTTTCACCACATTGGGCACACAAGGTTGAATATCTTTTGTTTTGTAAGCTCCAACACCAAGGTTAAGCTTCAAATCACTTATTTGCTTTAAATGATTCTAAAACACCTAGAATTGGATCTGGAGGTATCATTGTCACTCCTTCAGAGTGAGAGACATTTGTTGCAATAGTCATGTTAATGTTGGTCACGGTTTGTATAAAAAAATCATTCTGTTAGGAAAAAAACTGCACCCATCGGAACAAATTTCAATTAAAATTTCTTTATATCAATATACTAGGGAAAATACAATTGGTGGAAGCAATGCATTCAAATCAATAGATATGGAAATATGGTTACATGTTTGAGAAATTCATTCAAGAACTTCAAATACATTGCAGGTGTTATATTTCTTTCTAAATTAAGAATAATTTTTAAAATACTGCAAATTTTAAATAACATAACTCAAAAACCAGCGATAATAAATCTCAAATATCACTTCGAAGAAAAAGTATTTCCTATCACTGATCAGCTTGAATTTGATCATCTCAACAAATGTGTTCATTGACAACTGATTTTATCATTATAGAACAATATTTTTAATCACAAGTATCTTAAATCCACTTTTTCATTCATGAAAAAGATTTTCATTCTTTAAGAGATCATCTTGCTCAAGGTACCTTTCATAAATTTCATGATATTCCTTTACCGTGAGAAAATACATTTACTTAATTATGGCATTATTTTATCATAAGAACATAAGCATTAATTCATTCAAACTTTTAAACGCAATCATAATTGCAATTGTGGTTGTTTTCCAAGGGTTCAAACATCCCAAAAGAAATCTTTGGCACACATGATGAAACATCAGTCAAATGTTATATAAACTTGACCTGGTGGTGGAGTGTGTCAACATTTGTGGTTAACAATTATGGTTTTGGGAACTAGCTGTGGTTAACAGATATGGTTGTGTCAACAATTATGGTTAACTTTCTAAACAATAAGGTTGTCACAATTGGGTTGAACATGCAGGATAAGCTCCAGGAGGATTCTTGCTCATATTAAAACCGATGCCCTCAAAGAACTCAAGAATCTTTCTAAGGTCCATTTTCCAGGTTTGTGAATGTATCTGCATGGACAAGTTCGCATGAATTAGGGAGCTAGAAAACCAATAAAACTTTTACCATGTTGTATGAGATTAAATAACACATCATTCATTTTCCTACAAATAAAAGAGTATTTCCACTCCCCAAATATTCCATGAAGCCTACAATTCTACTGCCCATGTAACTTCATCACATAACAAGGCTATCTTCCATGAGATGGATGTTGGTAAAGCTAGCCAGAAAAGAACTAAACCCATTTTCGGACATACTTGGGAGGAGGGAAAAACCAAAAAAATGTGCTTGAGGCTTTGAGCATCTTAGACTAACCATCTAGAGGGAAATTAGACTGTGGTATACCCAAGATATGTAAATTTCATGCCTAGAGGCAGGCCACCCAATATTAATGATCAAATAAAAAATCCCTTTTTAGTTTCATGAGATGGCTTCCACACACTACGAATTCTGCAAATTCAAGTCTTTTGTTTCAATTAGACAACCTATTTTAATTGATACCATAGAAATCCCAAACAATTATGAACCCGGGAAGTGAATCCATATTTTGAGTAAAATGCAATACCTCTCCTTGTTAGTGTTTACATTTCCAATAGACCCCTTCCTACAGGCTCCTTTGTGTTCTCTGTATCTATTTTCCTTTGGTACTAAGGAGCTGTCATGGAATTGCCACATTATTATTAGTGTTTTGACGCCATATACTCTATATTCCCATTGACACTATTTGGTAACTCCTTGAAATTTAATAAAATTATCGTATCTTATGATTTAATAATATATTTTTCCTACATATGAATCATCTATTGATAGAGGATATAGTCTGGCTATGAACTACTCTAGTGAACTTGAAAGAGTGTTCAAGCTATGAAGACTTTACCAATGTTTTATTTTTAACTGAGTGATTATGCATGCAAGTAATGTGGTCCCGAGTCTACTCTAGAAGATTCAATCAACTTGTAACTATACAAGACCTATCCTATCATCATGGATGGACAGTCGCAATCCTAGCCACACCACTAGGAGTAAAGTCTATTTTTAAAACTCGAAGATGGCATTCACCCATATATTCTACAATTACATGTGATATATTTTACTAGTAATAGAGTCTATGAGGGGAGTTTTACACTTAGTTGATTAAGCCCTACTAACTCAAGCTCTAATTTACTTCTATTTAAATATGAAAGAGAAAGACACATATAAATAAATAAGCACTTTATAGATATAAAGATTTAATGGATATGGTTAAAATTGTAGCTGTCCATCAACTCCAATTATGTTAGAGGCCTTATCAAATCTCTAGTTACATGATAATAACATAAACAAACTTAGTGTGAAAGAACCCAACAATAGCTATACATGCAAGACCTCATCGATTATCATAATATTAGTCAAAAACATAAATAACTGCTCATATCATTATCGAAGGATCTGCAACTAAAATACAACAATAGAAAAATCATTGGAGAGATTGCCCTTGTTGGTTTGTTTAAACTATGGCAGAGAAATATCTCTTGCTCTTATGCCTTCTACATGCAAACTATAGCCCCAACAAAGCCCTCCCATGCATCAAAACCTTGAGGAAATTATTCGTCACTAGCTAGAGTTTGGTCCATCCCAAAGGTTGAAATTTCAACCACAATTTACTACCTACCAAACCTTCAATCACTGGGTATGCACAAAGTATTATCCAACTGAAAATCAATGGAAAGAAGGAAAGGGAAAAAAAAGGTCATGGAAACAAACAACAATGAAAGAGGAATAATGCAAAAAGGCCCACAATTCTAGAGTTGTCATTTCATTATGTACAACATGAGTTTGTACTCTTAAGTGGATTTAGAAGTGATGGCCAGTTTGATATCTTCAAGATTAATTCTTCCCCATCCCCAATCATATCAACATAAATCAACTTTCCCTTACGGGTAAATCAGCAATTAATCACATGTGAGCTACTACATGTACAAAGAGGGAAATGTGAGGAGAACAACCACAAGACAAAAATTTTGCGAAGTCTCCAAGGTGACAAAATATCGCAATCAAAAGGGACATGCATGAACAGAGTGTTATGTGCAATCAGATCAACCTCACCCTGGGGAAAAGGTGGTGGACTGATAGAGACACCAACATTTGAGAAAACTACACCTGGTGGAGAATCAAAGTTTGATCTACAGTAAATAGAACGATGACTTATGGATAGATTCTTGTTTCATTGTATTGTCTTGTGTAAAAAATTTGTCAAATAAAGATATGTACTCTGAAGGACATGGTTATTAGAGTGTATGTGACTAGGAGTTTACTTGAATTTTATTTTCAGTGTCAATTAAATATATATGATGTCTTTAGAATTTTCAATTACTTTGATGCATCTTCTAATTCTCTTGCTATTTTCTTGTCATTATAATAAAATAAAATCAAGGAAGACATCTCCACCATATCGTGTATTATTACACAGTGACAATTATAATAAATGGGGGTATGATGTGCACTTTTTGATGGAGGTTATGCCAGGGAGGAACCTTGATGTTGTTGTTAATATCCTCCAAAAATCCACTACAATGGCCTCACATTTGTAATTATTTGTGCTCGGGTTGATGCTAAAGAACATTGTACACATCTTCAAGGAAATAACTTAGTTCTATTGAGCCTAATAATGATGGTTGTTGAATATTTCAAGCATATGGACTTGTCAAGAGCATTGCATACTGTGTTAGGGTAGAGATGTAAGTATGCACATCAATGTTATTTTTATAAGTACAATATGTAAAATTAACTATAGGAATCTTAGAATGTAGTCCCTTGAAAATGAAATGCTAATACCTCTATAATTCTGAATGCACATCTATAGCTCTTTATAAATGAAATGAACCAAAGAAAATAGATCATGCTACTTATTGTAGTTCAGGAACTTGTATTTTGAAGGAAATGATAATGATTATTTTCATTCTTCTTTCACTTTGCATAGCTAAATTTTTTGCAATGCGTATCCTTGTCAGCAATTCATGGAAACTTATCTTTAGTTGTATTTTCTAAATTGCAAGATAATTTTTTGCCTTGTAGATCATTTTGGTGACTTGGTCAAGTGCCTGTAAAGAAAGCTTACTTCTATCTAGTCAATCATTCCACATTTTTATGTTTCTTTGCACCTTTAATGAGGTTGAAGGGGCAAACAGAATCTGAAAATATTTTTAGGTAAGAGAGACATATATATTTTGTATATATTTTTCTTGTTTCGATGATTTGATATGCAGGGTTTTTTTTTTGTAGATTCTATTATTTGTAGCCCAAAGAGTACTTAGGTTAACTTAGAGGTAGCATAAAATGATTTTGAGGGGTTAAATGTTTTAACACATTTCACATATTTGTTAAAGTGGATATGCCACTGTGTTAATAGTTGAAATTATCCTGGACATCACAAAGATGACAATTGTGAGCCAAATAGGGCCACAAGGCACAACACAAGGTATGGCACTGAAGCCGCTAAGGATGTTAATTCTAGACTGAGGAGGGATATGATCACATCCACCTCGGGTTGTGCACCCTGAAGCCAAATTCTAAATTGGAAAGGCTCTAGCAAAAGACATTCATGTCTGGTTGTAAGACCCCCTTAATGATTTCTAAGTATCTCAGAATGTATTTCTTGCAATGCTTGAATCTTAAACAAAAGAAATATTCATGAGTACTACGTGAGTTAGACAATGAGGATAAATGAATGACTTTTGCAATCATTTAAGGCATATGTCATAAAATGTTTCTAATAAGCAATTGTTGATAAGAGTCCACAATTAATGTGTTGAAAAAGAGAACACTGAAATTAATAATAAAATAGAGACCACATAATTCAATGCAAGGAATAACAAACCACTAAACAAAAAGAAAGATACAGAAATGAAAGAAGAGACCATAGGAGGGAAAAATATGTGACCGTGGAGAATGTGTGTGAAAAACTTCCATTATCTATTTTCAAATGGTTGACTATTTTGAAAAGAAGAAAAGGATGGAGACTATTCCATTGATTGCCAACAATGACATGAATTACATGTGGCAAAATACTTTACTAAGTTACACTTGAGACTAGGATGATATCAAATAGGGATTGGAGAGAAAAAAAAATTGTTAAGGGACAGTATAAATTATGGGTCATAGTTTTTCATCGGTCTAAAAAAGGTTTTTTTTGTTAGCGGAGAATAGATATAAATATAAATTTTAAATTGCTTAACAAGTTCAGAAAACGTCCCAGCAACATTAAAATTGACCAAAGCACAACGGACACAATTTTATTTGTACATTTATGGCTATCGTGACTGGATAATCATACATGGAAGCTAGAGCTAAACGAGACATGTAATAAATAAAACTTTTCAATTTGATCCAAGGGCCATAATTAGGTCAAAAGAGCTATTTTCACTTAACTCTATTGGATTCCAACTTTTTTCAACAAGTTGAAGCTCACTTATGGTGTTGTGAATACTTACCAAATAGTTAAGATTATATATAGAGAAACCAATATCTAAAAAAAAGCTAAAATGTCCATTTAGATAGTTTATGGTCCATGATATGGAACGAGGAGAAAACAGAAGAAAATATAAATAAAGTAAAATCCCATGTTCAGAGATATATTTGATTAGTAACAAGAAAGAATAATGTCAATGGGACAGAGGATTTGATGCAACAATGAGTAGATTCCTTTGTGTCTATGGGACATCTACTTCTCACATTCACATTAGATAAATGGTTTCAATAATAGTTGTTTAATTATCTCGAGGTTTCTTTCAAGAATCTCACAAGTGCTATAAAAGAAATTCATGTGTTTCAAAAAAAATTATTGATCGAGGTCTTGAGTGAAAGTATGTTGTTTTGGAGAAATATGATAAAGATTTTACCAAGATGGCTAGGAAATAACCTAATTTTGGCGTCAGTTTATGTCTATGGAGCGTCGAAGAGTGCTCCATGGAATGAACCTCATCCTAGAATTCTAAGAAAGTTAAGAGAATTTCAATAATGGATTCCTAATAACTCTCCTTTAGTGATTCTATCGCATGCATATTTCTCCATTGGGCGCAAAAAATCGCAATGAATTCACTATTAACACAATTTTTCATAGATTTAATTGAATCTTGGTCAAACACTTACTCCATTTTATGGGTTGAGTCTATCAAATTTTCTTTTATCTTTCAAGATTCCATCGTCATTTGATCTATGATGCCATCTTTCAATCTATACATTCCATTCAACTTGAGATTATTGATCACAAAAACAACATCAACTATAGTCACTTTCAATCTAGACATGTCATTCAACTTGAGATCATCAATGACAAAAACAACATCAACTATAGCTAATTAAATCCTCTATCAAGTTTTCCCATGCCTGAAAATTCACGCCAGGCAAGGCACGGAGTTTAGGGCACAAGTCATTATATTGCTTGTTTTCCACTTGTTTCCTATTAGAATAAATTTACATCTAAAAATAAAACCGTGTTTACAATATCCTAAACTAATGCCACCACAAGAAAAAATACACTATGTTGGTAATCATAAAATTTCAATAGGGTCTCAACAAATTACAATTATTGGAAAAGGCCAAGAAAGAAGGATTGAAAACAATGCATAAGTTAAAATAGTGAGCAAATGAGAATGCTATGAAACACAATTAATCGACCTAGGACACCCAAGTTAACATTGTTTCACTAGTGTGGTATGTAGAGTTTAACCTAGCCAATAGGTTGCATTGTCGCTATGGTCCATGCCACCCAGATGGCATAACATGAAATCCCTAGGCAATTTTGGCAAAATATTTACCATTCAGACTCGACACCTAAGCCAATAGAAGTACCTAATGGGAAATAAACAATAATTATTATAATTAAAAAATAAAGATAAAATTCAATTACCTACCTTTTGAGTGGGTTTGGCCTCTAGAAGCTTCTCCTCTGGCACAAAGCCTCAATCCTGCTTGTATGAGTCCACATCCATTTCCTCAGCATCTGATTTCTTTTCTTTGGGACTCTCAAAAGCTTGGGTCCAAGCGAATCCAAGGTCCTTTTTGGGTCTTTGTCATTTTTAGGGATGATTGGATCATCATAATCCATCTGTGCTAAAGAATTTTCCTTGTGACCACCTATGGTCTTAGGATATTTGATTTCCTTATCATAATCAATGCATTCTTTCTCTCTTATTTGCTTATTTTCTTGGTTGATTTTTGTGTCAGAAAGGCACCTGTCATCTTCTTTGATGAAGCCATTATCGCTTATGCCTTTGGGTTCATCTTCCTCCAGGGAATCCTAGACATATAGCCTCATAATACAAGTCAGGAACGACAAGAGAGAAAAAGAAACATATAGTTGATTTAGCTTACACTAATAGAGAAATGACTCCTAAGTAGTGTGAGGTGCACCAACCAAAAAACTTCTCCAAATATAACTTTATGAGAAGCAAACTTATATTTGGAAAAATATTGCTCATACATAAAATGAGCATATAGGTCTTGTCTACACCTCTATTCTCTATAGTCACACATTGTATGAAAATTTGTTGTATTGATAGTCTAGGTACTAAAACTTGACTTGAAAAATTTAAAGATATACATCCCATAAAAATAAAATAGAAAATCCAAAAATTAATATCAATATACAATGGCAAAGATATGGGCCCACATCTCTGGACATGCCTCTTGCAAAAATTTATTCCAATTACATGTTTGTAGAAGCCATTTCTTCTAAAACCATTTCTTATGTTGTGTTTATTTCTTCTTCATGCTTTCATCCTAATTCTAGCTCTAATGAGACATCCAATGAGCTTCTAATGTTTGCATCTTATGTTTGACATGTGTTTTGCATTGTATCTATATTATTTTGGAGTATTAAGGATTAACTTTTGGTTGTTTTTTTCGTAGATTAGGGTTAGGAGTTGCTTTTTCACACCCATTATGTACTTACACTAATTTCACTAATTCTACTTTTTAATACCACTAATTAACTCTTGTGGTCATTAGTTGGACATTAAACATAATCTTCTCTTATCCTATTTGTAGCTGCATTGCATTGATCCCACTCTCTATCACTTTAACAAATACTTTAGCATTTAGATTCCTTGATGTACTTATAATTATTTCTACTTTTGTTCTAGAAAACATCTTTCACACTCCCACATTGTCCTTTTTTTTTATTGGATATATTGCTTAGTCCCATTGAGCTACTCTTGTGATCATTTATTGAAAATACATAAAATCACCTTATCTAATCTTATCTAGTATTGAACTGTGTCTTAGTGAACCTAATAGATTCAATTTAGTTTCTGGCAATTCAATGTTAAAATAAAGAGTATATTTGCAATTTTGTCTACTATTAAAGAGGAATCAAGATCTACTTGAGATAACTAGTTCGCAAAAATACATTCTTCCAATAGAATGGTGCTTTATCAAGCAAACAGTATCAACAAATATGGCATGGGGAGAAACCAAGAAATAATCAAAATCCTTCAAAAAGAAAATTGGAAATTGATAAAATTTAAAAGGGAAAATACTTTATATGAAACACTATAATGAATGGCTAGGATAGTTGCCTAGGAAATTTCCATTTTCAGTTTTGGAAAGGAAATTTGTATGTAAAGGTATTCTTCCGACTTCATCTAAATACATATTCATATTCTGTATGTTTTTGGATTGTGACTTTATTAAAAAAAAAATGTAACACCAATCTGGAAACAAAGTGACCACCCTCACACTTTATAGAAAGTAACGAAGACATTCCTTTGGAAAAAATTAACCGTGAAAGGATATCATGAAATAATGTCCATGAGAAGCACTTAATATCCATGCATAAGAAAAAGGCACTAGAATGGTTGGTTGAATTAATCAGTGAAACCACAATTGAAACTGTCTATTTTTAGGTAATGGCCTTATATTTATGAAAGCCTACTCACTATAATAGTCGTTGCCGATTGGATATTGTTGGGATAACTACTAGTGCATAAAAATAAATAAATGTTTACTTTGAAGAAATTCGCCGTTGAGCAAGTTGCAATTGAAAATTAAAAAATAAGCATGAGATGGTCAGGTTAAAACCTGCTACATTCAGTTTGGGCTGCAATTTTGATTACTTCACTCTTTGTAGGTTCCTTGCCATCACTCAAGGGTGGCTTTGCATTAACGTATACAAACAACACTTCATGACTGGTGATCATCCTCAATGTAGACCGACACTGCACTTGTATAAAGTCATTCCCCCTTATGCATGTCTTCTACCATGGTCATGCTCTTGTGCCCCTTCCTCGCCCTTCCCATAGTCTATTTCAATCATTTATTGCATTGTCCTACTTTTATCAAAATTAAGAAAGTCATAAGCATCCATTGGCTCTTCCTATATGCATTTTTCTTGTTGAGTTTGCTGCAAAATTTTCTTCGTTTTTCTCATTCTGCTGGGCTTGAGTGGGGTCTGGAACCCAACTGATTGAATTGCATGTTGTTTAATGGATTACTGGTGGAGTGCATGTTGATGCAGACCCTATTGTTGGAGAGCCTATTGGTGGGCACTTCCAGGAGAGGGAAATAGGCTCTGAAAATCATTCACAAGAAACACTACCATATTTTCATCGTTGTGACTGTTATAGTTGCTGCTATTATTATTGTTATTGTTGATCTTTTCCATATGTTGTGCTACACCATGAGAAGGTGACTTACTTGAATTTTGATCGATTGTATGATTCTTGGAAATAGAAGAATCCTTCAAGACACTCATTACAAATGATTTGTCCTTCTCCTATTGTTGTGAGGGAGAGGATCAAACAGGGGGATCCTCATTTTGTGCAATACTGTTATTTTTGGATTCAAATTGTGAGACTCCAAAAACATTGAGGACTAGTTTGTATTTCACCACGGCTCATAACCACATCAAATTCATCCACCCCGCCTCACATCCACATCTAAATAACAACAATGCCAATTCACCATAACTCAAATCCACATGAAATCATCAAAATATGTTTACCCAAATCACACAGGGTCCACTTTCGTAATCAAACATGGCTGGAAACCTGGAGCATACCAAGACAAACATAGCCAATTATAGTGAAAGGATCCAATTATGTTGATGTGGCATTTAAATAATAGGTAGTTTAAGATATTCTAGAAATTTTATAGAAAGTAATGCACAAACCAAAAGAAGCATGAAATCCAAAGAAAACCACTATGACTCTTGAGTTTGTCACTAGTCAGTGGCATAAGTGGGATTCTAAGAATAAGAAAGGATCCATACCAAATATGAGGGTTGTATTGATAGATTAATGCCTTTAGTAGGTCTCCTCTATTCACATGAAGTCCACCAAAAAGAGGAACATGAACACAAGGACTTTGTTAGGAATATATTTCATAGGATGCATGCTTGTCTCTGCAAGTCATTATGGGATGTTGGGATTCCCACTCAAAGTCCCTCCTAGAGAATAGATCTCAAATATAGTGTTATCTCAAAATCAGATCCTGACAGGCTGCTGGTCAGGTTGACTCTAAGTAACTATTTCAAACCAATCTTTTGACTAAGGCTTAGCCTCCTTAGCCTGAGAGGGCTCTCTCAAAGGGTTATTGATTTTGACTAACAATAAGATGGCTAACTCTTGTGGAATAACATTAACAAATTTGATGGCTGGATAAACATTACATAAGTTTCCATTGGGCCTATGGAGTCAATCATACTTCAGTAAACAATGATACTGCCTTTACATAGAAGTTAGGGCACTTAGCATTTAGATGTTCATAACACAACTCACATAAAACCACAGTTCATAAATGCATACATGCAATCAGAGCACAATCAGTGAATTCTGAGTGATTACACATCCATGCAAAGAAATCCTTCATGAATCTTGAGAAGAAAAGCAGACAACTTATATTACCGAAAATGGGTCTTTACATAAGCCAAAACAGTCTTCTGTTATAAAATTTCCAACCCTCATTACATTGTTGTTTCAGCTATATATAGAATCCTTATTCTAACTAATTCGAGATTCCTCCTCCAGCATGAGGGGAATTTAATAACTCGATCCTTATCTCTAATGACACCTATCAGCTATTTAACTGACTATTAAATACAATAAAGTGCTGACTGGAATTTTTAAAAAGTTCTAAATTAACTAGGACTCTAACTCCCTTTCCATGCCATAGTGGCTACTCCTCGTTCTTTGACACCTGGTCCTCTTTCAAATTGGATAAGCTGGATATTTAATACTCCATATTGACCTTGAACGCATAATCTTTAACTGGCCAATAGTAGTAGGAGATGTCCCCTGCTTCTCGGTCCCTGTTTTCCTCAATTTGCTCGAATATATAACAACATGTTTGAAGCCTTTAATAACCCAAAATATGGAGCACCGTCACGTTTTTGATGTGTTGTAGGTTGCATTGAAGGACATGTGGGTAGGCAAAATTTCCTTGTATGCAACTCATTAAATACCTTCTGAACGGTGATAAAGGTGCTTTATAACAGAAATTTAGACTTGGGTTAAAATATTTCACCTTTTTAAATGGACACCTGTTTTGGTCTGAATGGCTATTGTAGCTCCATCTGATGTCTTGTGTACCCTTAAGGTGTCTCTCTTTCAAAATTCCCGTTCATAATAAAAAATGGCTGCTCTGCGTTAAAATCATCACCTACAGCAGTTTCGTAGCGCGCTACGAAACTGCTGTTTTATTTAAAACAGCTTGCCTTTGACCCGAAAACTTTATCACCCAAAAATCTGATTGCCAAAAACTCCCTTTGGTTTTTCATATGTATAGTAGGGATTTACATGTCTTCAAACAATAAGACTAAGCAAAATTAACAAAAGTTTGGAAGAAAACCTTTCCTGAAAACAGAATTCATTTTGTATGTAACTGGCCTAGCTATGACTTCAGTTCTCTAGCAGCTTTGCTCAGTTGGTTTATCTCATCTTCAGCTACTTCTATTTGGCTCTTCATGGCTGCTACATAATCTCCTTGAGATGTGATGACTGTTTCGTTTGTGCTGCTCTTTTGCCGAGGTTGTGTCCCTCCCCCTGTTTCCTCTGTTCTGGGCAGTGCTTCCTGTGCTTGCTGGAATTTTCTTGTCATAGGTCTTCTAGGTTTAAAAATAAATTCCTGAGCTGGCTCATCAAACTTAAGCCTTTTTGAGGCCTTGGTTTTCTTAATACTTTCTTGCGGTGACTGTGTCAAATCAATTTGAACTGGTTTAGACTGCTCTAATTCAATGGCCTGTAATAAATCATTCAAACTTGCCTTAGAGACTGGGCTCTCTTCAACAGCTATAGCTTTACCTTTTTCCTTATTTATTTGGCTTCTTATCCTTACCCTTGAGACTTCTTCAGATTTGCCTGTTTCAGGTACATTCTTCTTACCCTGAGTTTTTTCCTTTGTTGATTGCTGAGGTTGTTCTTGAATGATTAGTGGCTTCACTGGTTTTCTTAGCTGTGACTTGGTTTGCTTTTTAGCTCTTACTTCCTTTTGAAGCTCAGCTATGGTGAATTCTCTGGCTGGTTGTGGAGTAAGGCTAGTCTTGCTTTGGAATCCAGCCATGAAAATAAACGAATTCCAGTCTCTGCCTATCTTTTGGAGGCCATCTAAAACTAGCAACTTAATCAAACCATGATGAAATAAAGAGGTTTCACAGTCCTCTTTCCTCAGCTACACCTTATCACACATCTTACTCAAACTACGAAACAAATAGAAAGGAATGTCTATGGAGACTTTCCCAGTGAAATGCAAAAGCAGTTTAAAATGGTAAGAATAGACCTTATTGTACCTTCCTTCACAGGTCAAATATTTCTGTATGCAGGTGAGAAGAAGAGCATAATGTTCCTTGACATAATGTCTAGGCACTGCTTTTGTTAAGTCTTCATTTACATATGCCTCCTTTAAAAACTCCTTACAAGGATTCATATCAAATTTAAAATTTTTAAACCATTCTTCCCGTTCTCTTGGGATCTCTGTTACAGTAGCTATTGTTTCTGGAGAAACCTGTACTTCTAGCATGGCTATCTTTGAATTTAAACCAGTGAAGTTTAGCGCAAATTCCTTAGTTACCTGTGCATGTCCTCCTTGTAGTTTTTTGCAAAAGTTCCAGCACCCGGCATCTTTGAACGCTTTCTTCACGCCTTCATCCCTCAACGCTATGTCCAGGCCTTCAAGTTCATTCCTCTGACATTTACCGGATCTGTGCTCTTTTCTCTCCATTTTTCCTTTGAGATCTTCACACCCAAATTCTAACAACTCCATTCGGGATGGTGATTCAGCTCCTTTTTTAATTCAGCCTCGCTTGTAATCAGGCTCTCTTGAAATCAGCCTCGCTTGAAATTCAAATTGAAACGCTTCAATGCATAATCAGGTAGACTAGTCACTCATGCAGCACTTACGACCATCATTAATGTCTATGCACGGTAAAATCTCTTGGGAATGATATTTCTGTGCATATCAACAGTCTATTGGTGGAGTAGTGGCAAATGAACATTCAAACATGATACAAGAGGTACGCAGACTGACATGAGTAGACACGAATGATGACTCACCTACGGACTTGACATTTCGGGAAATATTCGCTGCGAAATGCACGAATCCATGATTTCGCAGCGCTGTTAGTTATAATTTTTAATGATGCGCTACGAAACTGCCTAATCATGACGCGCTGCGAAACTGCTAGACCATGATTGCGCTGCGAAATGGGCAAATGAGATTACGCTGCGAAATCACTAAAAGACACGGTGACTCAGATAAGACAAGACATGACTATGGAATAATGATGAGTGGAGGAAAACCAATAGGAGTGGAGTATGATTTAAGTTAAAAACCTTTAAAACTCCAAATCCTAAGTGAGAAAAATAAAATGAAATCAACTTTAACATAGACCTTTGTCATCAAACTAGGACAGGCAATTATATGCATCAAACTTTTAGTTCTAAGTGATAACAATAATGATTATGTATTTTTTGTTGTCGACCGGTTCTCTAAGATGACCATTTTGGCACCATGCAAGAAGAGTACCATAGTTAAATCCATTGCTAAAATCTTCTTTGAGCATGTTTGGGTTCAATTTGAGCCACCTTAGACCATTATTGTTGATAGGGATAATAAGTTCCTCAACCCCTTTGGTCTAGCATATGGTCCCTAATGGATACCAAATTGACCAAATCGACTTCTTTTCATCCATAATAAGATGGAAAAATAGAAGTGGTCAACAAGATGATTGTGCATATTGTGCATGTACAACTCCAAGCATCCACATACATGGGATGAAATCCTTCCATATCAAAAAAGCTATAAAAAAATCCATCCACAAATCCATTAGCCATAATACTTTTTAGGTGTGTTTGGGGTTCCAACCATTAGCCCCAATTCATGTAGCTATTCCCATTGCATCTTCACCGGTAGAGTCTTCCCATTCTCTTGAATTAGATAGGACCACCCAACTTGTTAAAAAAATCCAAAACCTATAACAATAGGTTCATAATATCCTACATAAATCCAACACTAAGTACAAGAAGAAATATGAATAACACAAGTTTCCTAGTAAGTTGCAGGTTGATGATAAGGTGTGGTTACATTTATAGAAAAATAAACTTGTAGGCCCCCATAGGAATATCATACCACTCCTATATGGGATTTACATAATCATTAATGTTGTGGGTGAAAATTATTTTGAATCAATTATTCCCCCTTTCCTTGAGTTGCACATAATTTTTAATGTAGAGTTGCTTCAACCATGTTTTCCACCTTTGCTGGAAACCTTGACAAAAGTCGAGATATTGGCTACCACATAACTCAATTCAGTTTTATTGAATAGGCTACAGTGGAGTAGATCAAGGACACCAAGATAAAGGATACCCACCAATAACATACAACTCTATTAGGTAGTTGAAGCAGGGTAGCTTCTCCACCAAGGCAAGTGGCTCACGAAGAGCCAAATTCAAGCCTTGTTCAAACCTATTAATACCAATCATCAAGATATGAGATATTTCAAAGATAAGATCAACCACTTTCAACTTGAGTATACAAGATACTCTTCTCATGTGGAAAATGTTGCATTGGTGAAGTAGGTAGATCATTCATAGTTAGGATAAAAGAGCACGGATAAAATATAAAGAATGGAAGGATTAGATCCTCAACCCTATCTAAACACTAATCCAAAACTAAAAACCACATATTCCTTGAAAAAATAGAAATACTAGCCAAATAATGCCATCAATACAAAAGGAGATACAAATAAGCCTTAGAAATAATAAAATACCCAAGAAATATCAATAGAGACGATGGTTTGGATATTAGTAGCAATTGGATTCCCTTACTCACTCGACAATCCTCTTGATTTGTCCTTCCCCTATGTTCCCTCCTTATTCCATTTTTCTTGTTGTCTTTCCATCTCCCCATCCCATTTTCTTATTTCCCCCTCCTTATCTTGGTGATCCTGTTATCCTCATCCTCCTTATACATGTATCCCCTCCCCCTTGACCCCCTCCCTTGTCTTTTTGTACCACCTCCTTCTTCCTTACCTTCTTTTTTTCCCTCCTCTACCTTCCTTATGTCTTTATGATTCTCCTTCCATCCTTCCCCATGTCAACATTATTTTGATCTACTTGTTCCATGTGTTTGTTTGAATGTATTGTTCCTTTCTTTCTTTGGTTTTTATATTTTGATCTCTATGTTTTTCCCCCTTTTCTTCCTTTCCTTCTTCCCTCCTCCCTTCCCCTTCTCTTTTTCCCTTCTCTCTTTGGTGCTATTTTCTCCCCCTTTTTTTCCCCTTTTTCTCTCCCTTCTTGGTCTTGACTTTTAATTGCATTTATTTATAGACAATTTTTGTTTTTATTTTTATTCCCATTTCTTTTTGTTTCCCTCCCTCCCTATTTGTTTTTTTATTCCTCTCCCATTATGTATGCCTGGTTTACATTCTTTTCTTTATATTACTAAATATTGGTTCACACCATTTTTGACATATACACATTCACATCATATTAATATTAATTTGACAGGCTAAATAAATTATTGTAATAGTAATAATTAATAAAATTAAGATATTATAATTATTACTTTTACTATTTTGATTTATTATCATAGTCAAATTAATATTTAATCCAATTATCCTACTTTAGTATTATATTTTTTTCCTTTCCTTAATTCTCTAGGGTTCTCCCTTAGGGTTTTCTTAGCGGAAATTTTTAGGGTTCATATACTTTTATCCTATATATATTCAATCATCCTTGCATATTTTCACTTCACATCAGATACTAATAATAAATCTTGATATAGATTTGAAACATCGATCACTAAAAATGACAAAGATTGTGGATTATCTTCTGGAATAAAATTCTAGTAATACCAACCATAGGAATCGACAAACAATAAGAAGTTTTCCTATCTGATGAGGGAAATTGATGCATGTAACATACCCCCTACTATCTCTAGACCATACTAAAGGTATAAGGAGGCATTTACTATGATGACCTAACCTCCAAGGTTTAGTTATGGAAATGGGGTCATAAAATTTCTCATTTTTCAATTACCTAGAAACTAGAAACAAATGATAACATTGTGTTCGTCTCATTGAGACCTTTTCAACACTATAATTTTTTCCCCAATCCAACTTAGACATCAAAAGATAAGGCCATTTCAAGTTAGTCCCATCAAACCTACCACATTAGCATCAGCCCCACATGTCACCCATGTGGCATCTTGCATGGTGCCTATGTGGTTTCTTTGCCACTATGGAAGGATATGCGTGGTACAAACATGCTTGTGTACAATTGGTAGTCAACCCAATTCACCAAAAACACAAGGCATAACATTGGCTGGAGTGTTGACCCTGACTTGGCCAACTAGTTAATGGGCCCGACCAAGCTACTGACTCGACCTGCTTGATCCAAGGGCCCTACGTTGACAGAGAAGCGAGGTTGGCCTTCACTATGAGTAACCACCTCGCACACACAACTATAGTCCCAAATTCCCGACCTTTAACCTTGGCCAAGCCCGACCAGGTGGTCCCACTAGACTATGTTATCGACCTAGAAGCCCGACTAGCAGGTCCCAACCAACTAGCTTTACTTTGCTTCTTGAATTACATATTTTGATTAACTTGGTCAACCCTAGGCCTAGTGGGTCTCACATGTAAAACTTAGTATGTTTTTACATGTTTTCAATGCTTAGAAAAAATTTCCAAGTTTTCTATCGTTCTAGCACAAGCCTGTAACACTCTTTCAACTACCCTTTCTCAACACTTGCATCTAATGCAATGCTACCCCTCCTGAGCTTATATGGTCTCGACCCTACCTAACATTACATGCATGTCTATAACTATACAAAAGAGATTTATATCTCCTGAGCTTACTCAACCATAAGGCCATATACTTATCTCTCAACATAGTATGACAAGGCAAGGTCAGTCGAATATGACCCCACTAATAGACTTACCTAGACCAAGTAAAATTATTCGAATGACTCAACTAGTCGAATTCAATTGGATAATATCATTTGAATTGACTTGACCGGTTCAACTCACTTGACTACACAAGACTATTCGAAGCCTTTGTCTAGTCGACTGATGACTGTATCCCATATTCTTAAGGAAATTTGTCCTATACTGTCAACTTTATACATGTACCTCAAATGACTAGTGTGCTAACAATCCAAGTCCACCTCCAATGGGGCCCACACAAGCTACTTAATGTCAATGTGGAAGTTTGTAACCTTTCTAATTATGCACATGACACAACTTGTCAACTCAACTCAAGTCTCAACTGGCCGTAGAATTTGAGTACCTTTCGATTGACCCAAAGTGAAGCTACAAATGATTCCTCACCATCAACTAATGCCTTATATTATTTCCAATAAGCATTTGACAATGAATAACCATCCTCTTATGCCATCGTCAATCTATACTTCTCGTCAACTAGATTACCTGCTGAGGGAATTCACACACACCGTGCCATCTTCGTCGAACTACATTCCACAGTCACATAGGGCCCTACATTCAGCTTTGTGTTTCATGAATGTGTTAGCTTAACACAAAGGCCTCAATTCCCCTTATAACCAAGAGAATTTCACATATACATAAGGCATCTCATCATAGAAAAACATGAATAACATATTCTTACATTAACAATGTCAAAATGTGAATGCATCACACAATGACAATGCTCATCTTTTCAATGCATCAATTATACAAGTATGAAAATTATCTTATTAACTTCAAATGATTGACAACGAATATTGTCGGACTCTAACTCTCCACTTAACCTTGAATGAGCTGCAACCAATATTTCTTGCAATTGTCACTCTGAGCCAAATTCAAGAGCTTGAGGAGGAGTGCTTATAGTGATAAAATTAACACCTAATCTAAAGTAGGGTCTTCAAAGGCTACACCACCTTTATCCACTAGCTATTCAAGAGTCAAATGCAATGATTAGGGAACCACTTCCCTTAGTCCTTCTCAATAGCCTCCAGTTGTTATACCTTTGAGCTTTTATTTCTGTTAATATCGATTCAAAGGTTCCTTACATCACAAGAAGTCACAACTCAACACCAAGAGGAGAGTTCCTTGAAAGTATGGGAAGGTTCATCAACAAACAAGTAACCATGGGAGTGTGGAGATTACCCTTCCAGGTAGTTCTCCAGTGAGTGGAAGCACCAATATTCCTAGCCCAAAGCCACACCTGGTGGTTCATTACTAGTCAATGAACCACATATTTGTACAATTTATTTGGAGCTTTATATAAACATACTTGCACAATTTATTTACAATGTTATTTATATTTTCTTTATTTAGCATACAAAAAGGGATATGATACCCACATTTGATCAGTCATTTCCCATGTGGCTTCGTTAGGCCCAAAGTGCCTCCATTGCACCTTGATTTGTTGTATTACTCTATTCTAGAGTGTGAGATGCCTTCACTCCAAGATGCATAGAAGTTTGGGCTAGAATTATCCTTCTGGTTCTAATTATATCATAGACTATTCAATCACATGATTAATATCTTGTACATATATTTTAAGCAAGGAAACATGGAAAACATCATGAAATTTTATTGATGGAAGAAAGGCAAACCTATAGGCTATTGGCCCTATTATTTCAAGCACTTCAAATGACCCACAAAATCATGGTGCCAACTTGACACATGAACTAATTTTAAAGGATCTTTTCTTGGGCCTAACTCACAAGTATGCATGCTCCCCAACTTCGAACTCTCTTTATGGGTTCTATGTTGATCCACATAACTCTTCCTTCATATATTATACCACCTCTAAATTCTTTCTAATAGTTTCCATTTTTTGATCCATTTCTTTTAACATATCAAGCCCAATAAGGACCGTATTTATTGAATCATTCCAACTAATAGGAGTGTTGCAACTCTTGCCATAAAGAGCTTCAAATGGGCCCATTTTCAATGATTCTTGATACCCATTATTGTATGTAAATTCTACAAGTGGAAGGTATTCTTCCCACATATTTGGCTGGTGCATTACATACATCCTCAACGTATCTTTAAGGATCTTATTTGTCCTCTCTGTTTTCCCATTAGTCTATGGATGATAAGTTATACTAAAGGCCAACTTTGTTCCCAAGCCTGCAAATAATTCTCTCCAAAACTTTGAAGTGAACTTGGAATCTCTATCTGAGATAATATTATAGGGAACTCAATGTAACCTCACAACTTATTTTATGAAAAATTGTGCCAAAGTGAGCCACCTTGCTCAATTTTTCAATCACCACCATGATTGCATTATTTTTCTTGGAAGTCCTTGGAAAACTCATGGAAATTACCTCCCACTTCCATTCCAAAATGGGAATATGTTGTAGTAATTTGGTTGGGTGCTTCCACTCAACCTTCACTTGTTGGAATTCTATGCATTTAGAAATAAAATGAGTCACTTGTTTCTTTAGATTGGGCCAATAATAAAAAAAAATTATGGTTGTTAAGATCTTTTGATAGCCTAGGTGGATAGAATATGGCTTTGCAGTGAAAAATATAGCTCACAATAATATCCCCCCAGGGGTCACTATGGAGCAGTCTGCAAGTTGCAGAACTGTTGTGGTGTTTCTCAATGAACCTTGGAGGTTGAGCTTGAGCATGGTGTCCTTGGTCATCACGTTAATGGTAGCCCCAAGACTAATCAAAGTGTGTGGGACAATGGTGCCATTGATGTGCACATCTACTACAGGGCTTCCAGGGTCCAAATACTATGGATAGATTACCTTCCCCAGCATTAAGTCAGACAGTTGTCCAATGACATTAATGGTAGGGGAATCTCTTCTTCACCTCCATGGATGCTTGAAGCACTTCTCCTTAATCAAATTTTTGTAAATAAGTACATCTTTAATAACTTGGAGAAGTGGAATTTTGACACATAGGTTTTTCAATTCTCCCAGAAGTTCAATCTCTTCTGGGGTACACTGGAATGGTTGGGTTAATCTCTCAGAAAAGCGTGGTGGATTTACTTTAGGCATGATTTCCTTTCTTTCCTCCTCAACCTCCCTAGGTAGAGGTTGGTTTTCTGGGAGTACTCTCCCAGACCTTAGGTTGATTTCCTGAATTTCCACAGCATAAGCTGGATATGATGTCTCTCCATTTATACTTGTTGTGCCTATCTATTGTTCGGGTTTGGATTTGGCTGGGCAGGCATCTTAGGTTGTTTAGGTGGAGTAGAGAATAACAATTGTGGTTGAGCAGGTGGTGAAGGAAATAAAGCTAGAGCATTGTTGTATGGGGGCCTCCACCCCTGGGGTGGTGCACTCCACTAAGGTTGTGGTGGAGCATATGGTTGAAATGACCGGTTGGCTGGTTGGGAACGATACTTAGGTGTAAAGGACCAAGGAGGAGGTGTATACCAGGAAGGATGAGCAAGGGTGCCCCAAGAAGGTATGGATGTGAGTTGGTTGGGGTTGTAATATGCATGGGATGACCCTTGCATGCCATGTTGGTATGGCCTAGGCCCATGAGGTCTCCTTTGGTTTATGTAGCAGAGTTGTTCAGTTACCCCCTCAACTCCTTGATATACAACTTTTAATCCAGGGAGAGAAGGGAACATGTCTATGGAGTGGTTTTCTTCACAGACTGAGCAAATTTCAATAGAGTTCAATGGACATTCATTCCTAGGGTGCCTCCTGGTGCATCTAGGATAGAAAATGGCTAAGGATCTCTTTGCTTCCTCCTATTTTCTCTTAATGTGCATAGTGTCCATCTGTAGGGAAAGTGTTTGCAGCATCTCACTCTTGAACTCCTGCAGCATGTTTCCAATTTCACCCTTGATGGATTAATTGGAAGAGGATGGAATGACCATAGGTTGACCACCCCTACCCTTTTTCCTAGCTACCCTAGAATGGTTTCCAAAGACAATCTTGATATCCTCATAGGGTAACTGGTAGATATCCCCTCCGACTAACAAGTTTAGGTTATCCAGAAGATCTTCCCTTACTCCTCTAAGTAGGACTAACTTTAGTGACTCAAGGTCAAGTGTGCACCTAGCCCTTTTGTAGCTAAGCTGGAATATTTCTTCATAATCCTCTAAGGATTCATCATGTCCTAAGGTCATCCTAAAAATTTCCTCTTTAGTGTCTTTAGACCTAGAGTAGTCTCAATATTTGTTGTTTAAGGCTTGTTGCATCTGAACCCAAGTTGTGATGCTATCTCCAGGTAAACCCATGAACCAGCGCAAAGTTGCATCCTTGAGAGTGGATGGAAATAATTTCAACTTCTACTCGTCATTGGTGTAGTCGTAGGTTTGGCATATGATAACAAACTAAAATAAGAAAGTATCTGGATCTTCTAAGGTCAGGCCATGGAAATGAGGAAGGGCAGGGGGGACTATATTTTTCATCTTAGTATCCCCATTGGTTTTCCTGATGGGGAAGGCACCCTCAACTCTCTCCCTATTTTCTCTGTCATTTCTGTTTTCAACCATTGGTTCAGTAGGAATGGGTTCTCCTTCTTCTTCTTGCCCTGTAGGTTCTTCAAATATGTCTAGTTGCTCACCTAAGGGTTCCTCCAGTTCAAAGCCACCGAAGAAGAGGGAAGGTTGGTTGTTTGAAGCCGTGGGGGTATTTGGCAAAAATTTTCCTAAGTTATCCCTATTCCTACGAGGCATGAAAAAAATGTTTTGGTTGTGTTTTGTGTTTTTTCAAACTTCTAAAGTAATTGCATAATTGAAATTGTGGACTTAATGAAAACTACTAATTGAATGAAAATTTAACTACTTGATTGAAATATTACTTGCAGAATGGAAAGGAAAGCAAAGATTGCAAAATGGAAAAAGGAAGCAAACTAAATTACTTTTGTAGAAATGAAACTACTAGAAGAATATCAGAAACAAGAAATGGAAGAAAGAAAGCAGTAATCACATATTACTCAGACACCACCCCGACAACGATGCCAAAAAGTGATGAGCACCAGTATTGCAGCAAGAATGCTGCAACTCCTGGGGCTACTAGCTTTACTTGATCAACTTGGGGTTCGTACAAAATTGGAGGTGACAATTATGTATACACAAGTGAAATTGATGGTTCTGCCTTTTGTCACTGTTCAGCTAGCGAGAGACCACTAGGCTTTTCAATCCAAACTTCTATGGATTCAGAAGAAGCTTGATTACTGATGAAAGAAAGAGAAATCTACTCTAGGAGAAAGCTTGTCTACTGCAATAAGGAAAAGGACTGAAATCCAATGCTAAAAACACACCATTTCCTAACTAACTGCTGAGAAACTATGCTTTACAATAATTCCAAACTAACATGTATGAAATGCTATTGTCCTAAGCATGAAAGTTCAAAACATCAAACATCACTAATGTGCATGTAAAGGACTGAAATAAATCTATTTTTTTCTTTTTTTTCTTATTAAGGAAAAACAAGTGTGAAAGCTAATCTCTTTTGGGGACGTGGCAGGTGGCTTAGGGATTTTTTTGGATGGTTGGAAGTTTTGGGAGACCCTTAGGTGAACTTGTGTGGTTTCCTGGAGGTTTTCCCTCAATTCGGCCTCAAAACAGGCCACTACAGGAAAACCTACAAGATGTCCTAAAAACCTACAGGATACAGCCGAGAGAAAACTATGGGTGTTGGAGGTGATGGAAGGCTTAGGGAAGGTGGTTGGTGGATGGAATGGAGTGAGAAAATGCCTAGGATCACTCAGAACTCAAAACCAAGGTTGGGAGATGGTTGCATTTGCTCAACATGCTTGTAGAAGTTTCCATGTAAAATGATGAAATTGGTGAAGGTCTTAGTGAAAGCAAGGAATTATTATGGATGGGTGAAGTTGGAAGGAGGTTGCTTGCTATCAAATCTTTCTCTACTTCTAAAACACCTGCATTGCATCAAACAATGATATTTTCCCAAAAATCATGTAAACAAGAAGAATTTCAATGATCTAGAAAAACAGAGTTGAATGAGCTAGATGTCTACTTCATGAATGAGGAAAATTTGCAGAATAAGATGAAGTCATTGATGATATCTACTGTAAGACAGAAAATGGAAGAAATGGTAATTAAATCCTACACTTGCAAACTGATCAAATGTTGGTTCAAGTACAATAAACTCTAAATTCTATGAGAAAGTAGAAATTTGTCTTTTTGAGGTTTCATAGGGGTCCTTTCCTCAAATCATGATCCCTGGAGGAGGAAGTGAGGCCAAGGCACCTATTGACAGCTTTTTGGCATTACTTTTATCCCTTCTAACCTATTACTGAAGTAAAGCACAAATGGAAGAAAACTAATAAACAAACTAATCAAATCTACACTACTTGAAATGAAATACTTCTAAGGACAATTTAACCATGAACCTATGAAACCAATATAAGCATACAGATACAAGAAGAGGATCCTTTTTTGCTAGGGTTGGGCCCTAACCCAAGAGCTTCAGCCCTCTAAGTTAACTCAGTACTGGATCATGAAAAAGCTCATTCTCATTATCAAAACAAAAAATTACATAGAAATGTCTTCCACAAGTCTGGAGCTCCAAAATAACTAGTGTTTTTACAACAAAAATTTGAATCCTAATGAGGCTTATACAACTGAAGTCTCCAACAACTTCCTTAAATCTAGGGAGGCTCGGCTCCCAAACTCGAGATGCACTAACTCTTTGAATATCACTTACTCGACTACCTTTTGATCTCCATGACTTAGCTGCTTGTACTCTGAGCTAGTGCGATTGATGGAGGAATATTCGAATGAGGGAGGAATAAATGAGGAGGATTTACCTCCTACAATCTCTCTTCATTTTCTCTTTCGAGTTTCAGCCTTTAATCTTGCCAAAATTCCATGATTTTCTCTCACAAACTTGCATTTAATGCACATTAGTCCACTAGGCATAATATCTCACTTTGACTCATCTCATTAAACAAAATATAATCAAAACATGTAATAAGTTGTGAGAACAGTTGATTTGACTAATCTAGAAGGTGAATGAAGGTCCATATAGTTACCCAATGATGATGCTCATCAGTGACCTTAGTAGATTTATCTATGAAGCATTGTGTATTTGTAAGAATAGGAATGGTAGGATTTGTAACTTTTATTTCTTCTTCAATGTTTGCTTCTAAAGCTTCATTTGAGGCCACTTGATAGGTAGTGGAAGGCATCATTCCAACAAATGATGATAAAGTAATAATGCTAGTACCTAGGACACATATACATGGAATTACACTCATGAAAACAAATATTAGCTTAAATAAATCCTTTGTATATTACAAGAAATAACTTAGCATATCATATTCAAAAATACATCAAATGTAGTTCAGAGTATAAAACTATCAAAGACGGGACATGGTTACTTGTACAGGCAAGAAATCTGCATCAAAATAAGGAGGGTGCATTGTTGGAGCATGAGGACAAGTTTAAGGCTCACAAGAGACCTTCAAGGTGCACTCATGTGCTTAAGCAAGAGAGAGAGATCATCAAGGGTGCAGGGTGCACCATCGACGATTCACGAAGGCATTCCATTCGTGGCTTCAGGATGCACTCAAGGAGGCTAAGGGAGTGCAAGGGTCCACACCAAAGGGACAAAGGGGTTAGGCTTCACGCCTTCCCAATGTACTCATGCGCTCAAGAGGAACAAAGAGGGTGAAGAGTGCACAATCGAAGCACGAAGGAGAAAACAATCATGGGTTCAAGGTGAGCTCAAACACTCAAGGAGGACACGGTTCTTCATGCCGAAAGAGTGCGCTCAAGGGGAAAACTTTACTTTGTGGGCGCAATTTTCTTAAATAGTCGGGCCTTCATTTCCAAAAGTGCACTATGGCTTGAAATGGCACAAGAACAAGTCAAAAAAAAAAAAAAAGATAAAATGATTGAAATGTTGAGTGGAATGATCTACAAGTTCTTATAGATTCATTCCCAATCATGACTAGAATATGAAGAATTACAAAATGTGGAGAGTCACAACCCATGACAAAAATTTGACACTTGTACTAGAAAAAATGAACTAAAACACTAGCAAAGAAACTAAAAAGAAGTGAAACGCCAGCAAGGAAATAAAGATCAACAATAAAAATATTGAAGGCAAGTAATAGAATCGACATGCAAAACTTACTTGGAATGAAAGTCAACAAAGAGCTCCTTGATCCATAGAAGTTCGCTTAGCCAAGATGAGAGTGATTATGTGCAAGAATGATTAACTAAGCTTATTATAAAGATATTTCATGCATGCTCACCACTTGTCGATGAGTGAATGACTTAGTTAAGTGAAGTGAAAGGGGATCATATTATATAGGAGTGTGCCCACATGAAATAAGAAAATCGTTTGCATGAGTTGAAGAGGATGCAAGTCTTTATGTCAAAGGAGTGCACTCAAGTGGAGGGCACACTCACTAAGCATGAAGTGCGCTCCACTAGGGCATAATTGTTCATCTCGAAGGAGTGCACTCAACTAGAGTGAAACTATTCGTCATCTTGAAGTGTGCTTTTGCCCAAGGAAAGTGATTTTCTCTCACTTCTATGTTTGTGTTGCATGGCGAACATATCTAGTTACTAAGTCAAAAAAAATTATGTCTTCACCTATCTTTGGACAATATAGCACAAGCACTATTAAGCATAATGTGACGACACTTAGAAAACATGACTTAGGAGGATGAAAAACTTAGAGAAAACACAAGGATAGTCAAGAAAACAATGCGATGACACTAGATAGCTTGGAACAATAGTTCACATAGGCTCCAAATTTGAGTTAAGAAAAAAATTTGGAGGGTCGTTGTCATAGCGAGAACACTTGGCGACACACTGGGAGAACCCTGACCTCTCTATTTTGGGTTTTCTTTATGCATGAAGTCTCAATTTTCCAGGAAGTGTTGATTCAATCAGTTTGTCACCTCAGCTCCCCATTCTACTTGATTAAATATATATTTTTCCATATTCCATTACTCGGCATAACACAACATAAATCAAGCCATATCATTTTGATGAGAATAGGGTAGTGTAGAATCATTAGTCAAAACTAGTCAGAGTTTGAGTTTACATCTCTAGTGTTGCTTCGCTATCAGCAGGCCTAGACAATAGCTTAACGAAGTCACTTTAGGAACACAAGCATTGCTTCACTACCAGTGACCCTGGATAGTACCCAAGGGAAGTCATTTACTTCACCTGCATGTGCAGGAACACCCTTTATTATTATTTTTTAATATAATTGTGCTTAGGAACTTATTATTTTTCAAATGGGGTAGAAGAGGGATCCTGGATTATTAAGAGTAGAAGAGGTTACTCCTTTATAGACAAGTTTATAGTCCTCTAATAGTTAGCTAGCTAAATATTTTCCCCTTATTTTTCTCTAATCAATAGATAGCCAGGAAGAAAATTATTAATAAATAAAACCAAGCGTAGGAATGAGACTCCTAAATAGATACGAGAATGAGACTCCTAAATAGATACGAGCATCATGGTTATGCTTATGGTTTCTTAATTAAAGGACCGTATTTTTCATCCAAAAATCATTGCCTTTAAAGATATAAACCAAATCCAATAAGAGTGTAATGCATTAGCTGAGAGTTTCATGTTACCACAACTTCCCTTTCGCCAAAAGATTAGCCACATTGTCTTGAAGCTCAAACCCAACTTTTATGCAAGGAGTAGTAAACAAAAATAGGAATGCAATGCATCTAACTAAATGCAACCCATCCTACCCTAAGCTAATAGTTATAGGGTCAAGTGAAATGGAAATTCCAATGTCACCATAGAAGTTGCTCCTAAATTTTGAGTTGAAAGATATGTGCGTGTAAAATCAAAGTAAGATACAGTGTAGTGAAAAAGATAAACAGCCAAAACATTTTCACTGACGGTAAGAAGCAAAAAGTGAAATCACAACAATGTGACAAACTTAACTTCTCTATCAAACGAAAAACTCCACAACGACAAAATTTCCTAGGTTCACAACCCAACAAGGCTCGATTGAAAACATGAAAGAATAGGACATGAAACATGTGTCTTGGTAGATAGGACTCTTCAAGTGAATCAGTGATAGGATCATGGAAACAACCTTTAGAAAAACTTTGAGAAGAAATATTAACCAAAGCCAAATCCATATTATAAGCAAGATTGACAAATTGACCACAATATGTGTTTTTGTGCGAGTTGAACTTTTCAATGGATGATATAGTAGAGATGTCAGATCAAAGGATTTGACAATCGTTGAGATCATTCTTTGTTTCAACATCATGGATCAAATATTTGCATGAAGAGGGATGCAACAATTGAAATTTAAAAATCTGAATAAACTTACTATTTCGAGGGTTTAAAAATTGAGCATGTAAAAAGAAAGAATCCTTCAAGAGAATCCACATTCTATGAAATGACAATGATGACAAGATTCTACGAGAAAATATTAAACTAACCAAAATCACAAATATCGTCAGGGTGACAGAATTTGACATAACCATAACCATAAGATGAAGTGTCCTATTCCCTCAACTTGACTTTTGAACTCTAAAAATATTGAAAGTTAGGTTGAGAAATCACAATCAATTGCTTTTCTAAGCAACACTCACCATTCAAATCACAAGATTCATAAGACAACTGAGGTTCATCAGATAGATTTTCAAGATTACAACAAAAATCCTCAATAATGAGTGTGTCATCTTCTTGAACAAAAGGAGATATTCCTGAAAGGAAATCTTCAACAATCGCATCAGAATTAATTTTAAACTTCTGCAAATCTAAATCTTTTTGTGGGAACAAATAGTCATCCATGAAACTCGAATAATCATCACCATACAATTAAAAAAAAAGGAAATGATTGGGATCATGGTTGTTCAAGGATTCATCTTGATTAATGGGTTCAAGATCGATAAGAGGATTATCAATATTCGAAGATGATTGATTAATAGAATCAGGCAAATCATCATCTAGGGAAAGATGTGAAAGAAAGGTTGATCCTTCATCAACGTATTGAATTTTCAACTTATTGATTAGTATAGACTTAAAAAACAAAACATCAAAAGGAGGGGGATAAGGAACAAAAGTAACATTGGATTCTTCTTCAGGATGTTGAAATTCCTTTTGAACGGGGGTACATGATGAATTTGATTCAAAATATTTTCTTGAAATCCTAACTAACAAATGAAACTTTTCGTCCAAAAATTTCCATGCCACATCCTCATCCTAAAATTTATAGAAAAGATGAAGAAAACAGTCAACAAATTGTTCAAGAGATTCATTTGATTCCATTCTAAGTTGATTGATTTCATTAAGAGCATCTTGATATTAATACTTATTGAAAACATGATGAAGCTTATTAACCAATTACTTAGAAGAAGAGATAGAAGCAGTGGGTGAAGAATAACACATTGCTAATCAAGGTGGATATTGGTGGCCACCCTCCTATTCCACCCATATCTCCATTTGGTTTCAACAGTTTCCTTGTTTATAGCAGCATTTACTATTTTTAGCATTTTTTCGAGTCATGAACTTCCGAAGCAGTTTTGACCCTCTAATCGAAGTTTTTTTAGGTTCATAGTAGTCTTATGGCTATGGGCCTAAAAAAATCCTATAATACTTGGAGATATATTTCCAATGAGGTATCGTACATGCCAAATGGATATAATATGACCAAGTTACGACCTCAGGAAGTTGGTTGCCCAACTAACCCCAATGGGCCCACAAACTCTTGGTGTGCCATCTCCTAGGGTTAGGGTTTTGGTTTTTTATGGTTTTCCCTTGTTGTTCAATAATAAAAAGGCACTTGAGCCTAATTGTAACATAGTTTAGAGGCATGTATCTTCCACATCTCTTCTCAAATGCAAGCTACCATCGCCCGAGCTAGTTTATTTCCATTTTTGTATGGAAGCATCTTTCAGTTCCTTGATATTAATGAAATGAATTTTTATTTCTGTTTCACATATGCGTTTATGTGTATATCTATATTTTTTATGTTCCTACATAAGCCTGAATCAGTGATATCAGAGTGGTCTGCTCTTTATTTTTCTTCTTTGCATGTCCCCAACAAGGTATAAGGAGTTAGGGCTCGAACTGGTTGAACATTTGCAAGACCAGCCTTGCAAACCTCGGCGACCTCCCATGACAAAAGAAAACAAAGATAAGGGGGCAGGAAATACTTTCAAAATATTTGTCAAGGAATCCCTTGAGCAACAGAGGACCATGATGATGGATAACTTTTCCCATATCCTACAATGGCTACCCATAGGGAATGCATCTTCATCCAGCAGCCACTCTGGAAGATCAACTCCTTTTAAGGTACAAGTTAACTTTCACATTCCCATATTTAAAGGTTAGATAGATGCAAACAATGAAGATATATGGTTAAATATGTTGGAAGGATATTTTTCATTTCATGACTTTTCTAATCAGGGAAATATTACTTTTGCACTCCTCAAAGTCTCCCCACACGTCAAGGCATGGTGCAAAACCTACTATGAACAAAAGGATGAGAGGGAATCTGTTATAGATTCATTTGGGCACATCAAATCCAAACATTGAGATCAGTGTTTTAGGGCTCATCAAACCCTAAATTTAGTTGTTTCATGCCCTAATCAAGTCACCCCTTTGAATGCCTCCTTCCCAGATAGTTTCATGACTTGAAGACATCTAGAAATAGCCTCTAGAGGGACCAGCGCAGGTAATCCCTTATGAAGGTGCACTGCAGAGCAGTTAAGTCTACTGCTAGGGTGCTCTGCAGAGCACTTAGGCTTCCTTTCACCTACGCTAGGCGATAATGAGCGAAATTCACATAGGGTTTGGGGAATATTCTTATCTTTTGGAGTCATCTAGAAGTTTCCCCGACTTATCAACTCCTATGAGCCCGAAAATGGATGAAGAATGAGTTAAGTGCATCCTATCCTCTCATCCCTTCCTCCATGGAACTAATTCTAAGTATGGAAGGCCATTCAATGCCACCATTAATGACAAAACCTCCTTCATCCTCCTATAAATTGACCACTCATCTAAGTGATCAGGGGCTGGACTATGTTGAATTGTAAGAAGATAATGCTGATGAGATTTGGCTTTGAAGAAAGTGTTGTGATGCTACAAGTTTGTCTTGCTTTTTATGTGATGTGGATAGGATCCAAGCTGAAGGAATGAATTTGAATCAAACATTGATGGTTGTAATTCCTTCTTCTATCTAATAAAGTGTTTGAACCTTTTTTCATATGTTGTGTTCTTTCATAAGGCTTATATGTATGAATTGCTTCTGATTCTTTCATTTACACTTAATGGATCATATGCTTTGATCGGTTTTTGTCTTCTGTTGTGTTTACAGGGTACTTCTCAAGTGGATTAAGTATGGGAAGGAGCGACGGAATTGATACAAGGGAGATGAGAGGAAAGCGGAACTACAGGTAGGCCTTCTATCTTCTCATCTTATATATTGTTTATAGGAAAAGTCTAAAACACTTTAAATTGTTGTTCTAGGCACAACTACTTTTCTAGTGAATTAGTGTTTATCTATAGATGCTAAATTCTCCAAAACAAATTGGCAACTCCATTGGGGAAGAGTCCTCTCTCCTAGTAGCTTATCCACCTCTTAAGACATCCTTGTAAATCTCATTTTTGTTCATAGATTGTAATTCAGTTGTTTACATTGAAAAATTGGTCAAAATTGTGTCAAGTTGCCGCTTGAAATGGCTTAGTGTCACTAGCGCAGGCTTGTGAGGGACACAGTGCACTACAGAGCATCCCTGGCTTAGGGACAGTGCTCTAAAGTGCACTGTCTCCCACTCTAGGCTGCGTTGATCCTCCTAGGATCAGTTTCCACCTTTGGAAAGAGTTTTTTGACAAATTTTCTCTGTTTGATTGTTTGTTGATTGATCAATGAATGCTATGTCTCAGAAAATGAGTTTTTATCTCTTGGTCGAGCCCAAATTTGATTGGATTGATTAATGTTTATTCATGTTTACTTCGTCATTATCGATCAATAGTCGAAGTTAGGATATAATTGATTAATCTTCATTCGAAAGAAAGTATCATAAAGTCTTCTCTTCCTTCGAATTAGAATTGTTGTAAAAGTCTTCATTCTTATGAAAGATTGATTATTTGTATGTGCATATTTCCTTTTGTTCATATTCACATTAAGGAAATCGAAAAGAAATACATGCATGATGCATTGAAAAAGTTTGTGTGTGCTCATAGGAATAGTGTAAGGAAATTGCATTTAGATTGTGCTCTTTTCTCTTTGATCAAAAGAAATATGATTGTTGTATCCCTAAGTAGTTAGGATTTTTATCGTTAAATTGAATGGAAAGAATGCTTATCATGATAGTTGCATTCCTTGGAATTTCAGAATACATCACATGGTGAACTTGAAAGGCAAATTCCTAAGCAAGATCAACTTAAAATTAACATCAATTTACCTAATGGAGCATTGTCATTAACAAGAAAATTTAGTGGTTCTAGGCTAGAGACGCGTTCCGGCATCATAAAACAAAGCAGTTGCCGCTAACTTGTCTGAAATACATCCCGAGTGTGATACCTCATTCCATGTACGTGAGTATATCGTAGTTTTTCCACGTAACTTCAGGTATATAGGGTGGTGTTACAGTACATAAAGTATATGGGAATGCTCTCACTGTGCGGTTTTGCATTAGACAGCGCTTATACGGATTGGGCCTCCATGTATATTTGGGTATATATGGGAGGACAACTCTAGGTTTCTATCCATCCTTAAGTAACCGAGTTAGCCACCTTGTAAACTATGATACACCGAACATAGCATTCGAGGAGATTTCCTGCCCATATTTCTTGGTTCTCCAGGAGGTATTCTACAGTTCACAGTTCCTTGGTAAACCTTTTTCCTAGTATACCCCTTTTTGTTTATTTATTTTTTGATAATAAAATTAATCAGCAATTATGGAGGAACATCAACCCTTACCTCGTCATTCGTGAAGAACAATGAGAAAACCGCCTTTGCCACCCGAAGCGACACCTATGCAAACAAAGTGATCTCGCTTAACTAAGTCTAGTACATCAAGAACTCTTAGTTCTTCATATGAATTACCTGAATCATCTATTTCGGTAAGTACTAAGACTCCAGTTACTCCAACTATTTCTGGTACATCTGTTCCTGAAGAAGAAGTTTCACAATTACCTGAGGACATTAGCATTGATCCTTGTGAAACAGTAACCGAAGTTGTTAAACAACAAGTTGATTCTCAACTTGAAGTTGCTCAACAAGAAATTACTTCTAAATTTGAATCAGTTCAACCAGAAGTTAATCCAGAACCTATCCCAGTTCAAATGGAAGTTACATCTAAACCTGAAGTTGTTCAGGAATCTCTTACTGAAACTGTTGTTCATTTACCTGAACATCTGGAATTTGAAATTGAACATTCAGAAGTTGTTACTTTACCGGAGGACGATCAGCTGGTTACCCCTCAAACATCAATAACTACTGAAACTTCAACTTTATCAAAACCAGAAATATTTTACGGACTTGATGGTGAAGTTTTTCCACCAGGTCTAATTTCTATAGAGGAAGAATTGGAAGAAGATTCTACACCAGGAACCCCTTTCCATTTTTGAGCTGGGCTTTATCTTTATCCTCATACTCCTTATTTTACTGCTCCGTTTGATCCTGCTTATTTTCAAGTACCCGTCAAATATTTAGGACAACTTTTGGGTTAATTAACTATGGCTTAAAAACTATCATCATCTCAGACTGTATCATCTAATGCAGCTGCAGCAGAATCTTCTGTTGCAACCTCCTCGATGTTTTCTACCACACCTGAGTCACACCTATATGGTGAACCGTTTGTCCCAGTTGGCTACCAATATTTATCTGGAACCCACTCAGGGGTTGCTTCTACACCATGGTCATCACCCATGTCCTCAACCGGAATTTTACCTGGTTCTTCTCTAACAGGAACTCAACAGTTTGATCCTGCATATCAATATCAAGCTGGGAAATCTGGTCAACGAAGACCTATGTATCCATTAAATACTAGATTGCCACCATATGGAGAGCAATATGTTTATTTACCGTATCCTCCTTATTCTAGAGGACCATCATATGGTAATATCCCGCAGTATTCAAGTCAATCTAGAATTAGAGTTTGTCAATGGCAACCAACAATGCCAGTTCAACCCAGGCTTGTGTATCCAACACAACCAATGAAAACTGTGTCAGCTATTCCTACTATACCTGTTGTTACTAACAAACCACAGTCACAAGTTCAAGTTGTTGTATCTCAACCAGTACAAATTGATCCTTCTACCTTGAAACCACATGTTTTAGGTCAAGAAGTTCAAATCCCTCAAGTTGCTATACAACAACCACTTGTTTCTAAGGTTCAACAGCAACCTCAGGTTAGTATACCCTTATCTGGACTGACCCAAACTTACATTGGTATAGTTTATTCACAACCTGAACAGCCTTTCATTGTTGGGCAACAACAACTGTTAAATCAACATCAATTGTATCAACAACAACAATAGTTGATTCAACAATCGTGGCAGCCTCAATTTCAACAACCCCAATTCTAGCAAATCCAACCCCAATTTGGACTTGCTCAGCAAGCTCAACCTGGTTTTGGTCAATATCAAGCTTACCAAGGTCCTGGTCAACAAGGCTTTGCAGGTTATGGACAACCACACATTCAACCTAGTTATCAACAACCACCTTATTAAGGTTTTGTTCAACAACAACCATACCAAAGTTACCAAATGCAGATGCCCTATGTCAATATGCAAAGACCTATTCCTCAAGAAATCCCATCATATCCTAGGTATGCTCAACCTAACTTAAATCGATAATTGCCATTTGTAGCAACTTTAGAATTACCAGATTTAAATCAGCTAACTAATGATCCCATTTTCTATGCACCTTGGTGGCCAATAATTCTGCATAAGTTACCATCTGGCATTCCGAAATTTAATGAAAATCTTGGAGAAGACCCATCAAATCATGTCATGACCTTTGTTCAACCTTACCTTGACGATTTACCTGCTCATTCACAAAAGCGGATTGATCACCCGCAACACTTGAGAGCAATATTTTTATGGTGCTGACACTACAAGATTCGACTCAATCCACACAAATGTGTGTTTTGCATTGGTTCTGGTCGATTGCTTGGATTTATAGTGTCTCGAGAAGGGATTCGACTGGATCCATTAAAGGTTCAGGCAATTCTGGATTTGCCTCCACCTTCAAATCTTTTACAGTTACAGAGACTCCAAGGGAAATCCAACTTTCTGAGGAGGTACATTCCTAATTACACTGAAATGGCTAAAGGTTTTACACGTCTTTTGAAAAAGGAGATACCCTTTCATTGGGATCAGGTTGCACAAGCTTCCTTTGATGCTCTTAAATATACCCTTATTAGAGCTTCATTAATGTACTCTCCAAATTACCAAAATGACTATTACATGTATCTCACCGCTGCAGATACAACCATTGGCATGGTTATAGTCCAGGAAGAAAGCGGGTTTGAACATCCTATTTATTAATTGAGATGTAATCTCAATTATACAGAAAGTAAGTACTCTTATGTCGAAAAACTAGCTTTGGCAGTTGTGCAAGTTGTTCAACATTTTCACCATTATATCCTATTACGGAAAACAACTGTCATTTCAGATTGCAACCCTATGACATACATTTTGTCACGTCAATTACTAGGGGGGAATATTCAAAATGGATAGTTATTCTACACGAATTTGATTTGGAATTCATCAAGTCCAAATCAAAGAAATCACTAGTTTTTGCAGAGTTACTATGTGACCTTCCTTCGACCTTCATCAATTCAACAATTGAACCATCAATATTGGATGAGTCTCTGTTTCTAATTTCGTCATCTGACGCATGGTATGGAGATATAATGATCTATCTCCAAACACAAACTTTTCGGCAAGATACCTCTCGCTCGCAACAACAACATATTCGTTACCAAGCCAAGGATTATCTGATCAATGGTGACACACTTTACCGTTGTTGTATCGATACGGTTTTACAGAGGTGCCTCACACATGAGGAAGCCGAGAAAGCATTGAACGATTGCCATTATGGTGCCTGTGGTGGACATTTATCTAGATATGCAACCACACAGAGAATTCTTTGTGTTGGTTACTTCTAGCCAACTATATTTAAAGATTGTATTATTGTTGTCAGAAGTTGTCATGCATGCTAGATATATGACCAAAAAACCAGATTACCACCTGCACCACTGCATCCAGTCATTACTATTGGCCCATTCACCAAATGGGGCATTGACTTTATGACATGTAACCCCACCTCGGCTAGGGGGCATGGATATATTATAGTTGTCGTTGACTATTTTACCAAATGGGACAATGCAATGCCAACATTGAACAACAATGGTGAAACGGCTGTTCTTTTTTTTTAACCATGTGGTTGCCTGGTTTGGTGTACCACAAGCCATAGTTACAGATCATGGGTCGCATTTTCGCAATCACATGATGTCTAAGTTGACTGCTAAGTTAGAACTGTCACATGATAGTTCTACCCTGTATTACCCGCAAGCGAATGGACAAGTTGAGGCCACTAACAAGGTCCTGAAGTGGATGTTGCAAAGAATGATAGGGGTTCATAAAAGAAACTGGCACTTAATCATGTACTCTCCCTTGTGGGCATATTAAACATCGGTGAGAAATGTTGGAAATAATACTGAGAAGGGGGGGGGGGGGTGAATCAGTATTAGAAAATCAATAATCTTTTCATTTCCATTATCATATTCATATACGCTCTTCAGTTAAGGATACCCGCGTGTATACGCAACTGTTTAATGCAACTAGCGTATATTGAGTAAACTTATGATTCAGTTAGTTGATCTTCAATGGGTGCATCAGAACATTATTAACCATATGAACAGTAAACAGGTGTAGTAAAATAGAATAGATCATCACACATAAGAAGAACACATGAACACCATGATATAAGGTGGAAACCCAATGTGGGTAAAAACCACCTGCTGCAGTTCGCCTCTATCGTCTTTTAATAAGAAACTTCTTTTTAAAAAAATTATGTATTGGTGCAGTCTTATACCAGTACGCAAGCTTCTACCTGCAGAAAGCTACAACCTTCTCTCGTTTTCCAGATTCTCCTAGAAGGGAGCTACAACCCCCTTAGCTCTTGTACTAGCTGAAGGACTAGTACATAGGTGCTGACCTACAAAAGGCTACAACCTTCTCTTTTCTTCCAGGGACCACATTTCATAAATTTTCAGACTGGATCCATAAATACAAAACAACCACTACTGCAATACAATCATTAACTCTGAATCACCCAACAACTGAATCACTGAAACCTTTTCATCAAAACACAGTCACCAGAACATAGAGCAAAGCCCAGAACTCTACAACAACCACTAGAATCAACATCAACCTGAAATATCAAATCTCATAATGTATACGCTATTTGACTGTGTCGAACCAATGTGTATACGCCCTTTCACCAGAGAGAACCCGCGTAGAGATCTGAAAATAATTACTTATACCTTCGCTACAATTTTCAACTTCAGATATACCCATAACATAAGATATAAAGGATAAAACATGCGTCAGTATTCAGATCTATTCATGATCATACCATATAATGATAATGCATTTTAGTCTTAATGATCCCGGTCCATCAACCTTTATCAACCGCATAGGTGCCTCCTAGGTTCAAATCAAGCAAAGCATCACAAACCCATAACCAACATACTAGATCTCACACTTCATTAGATATTCATCACTTGCACTTGCCCCTCTTGGCCTAATGATCTTCTCCTTATATAGGTTTAAGCCTCTCTCAATACCATGGTCCAAAACCATGTAGAACCAATAACTTGGACCTAATACCTGGGGTCAACACTTTGAACCAAATACCATGGACCAATACCAAAATACCACGGACCAAAACTTAGATTCCCAACATGTATGTTCCTTTCCTTCTGTAAACATGCGTGTGTACGTATACGCGGCTTTTTATATGGTGAACTCGCGTGTATACGTCTCTTTGTCACATCACACCTGCGTATACCTCTCTGATCATTAATTCTTTACTATTTACTAGTTGTACTATGATCTGTCATTTGAGTGAGTTGCCATCAAGGAAAACACCTGTATCATACCTCAATCATAATGCCAACAAGAAATGCAATTGGATTTACACCCTTTCAGTTGGTGTATGGTTTGGAAACAATCTTACCGATACAATGTGAAATTTCATCGCTCAAACTCGCAATTGACTTTTTACCCAACACTTCTAAAGAAGAAGCGTGTTTCTTGGAATTAATCCATCTGGATGAAACCCATCATGATGCTGCATTGGCTAACGAAGCACATAATAAACATATTAAGGTGCAATATGATAGGAATGTCAAGCCTCGTATCTTCTCAGAAGGAGACCTGGTCTTGCTTTACGATCAGGAAGCTGATAAACTTGGAGCAGAAAAATTCGAACCAATGTGGATGGGTCCTTATGCTATCAAGTGTGTTCTAGCAAAAGGAGCCTACGAGTTAGTAGATTGTGATGGGATTCCACTGTTGCAGCCCCAAAACGAGTTGTACCTCAAACATTACTATGCTTGATTAAGTGTAGTAAAACTCACTATATATATGCTTTCATTGCATGTGTGTGTGTGTGTCTTTTAGAGATTTTTATTTGGTTAAGAATTTTCTTTGCATTTGTTGCAGATGTCAGAGTCTTCGGAACCTTTTGTTAATTACGCCGATAGTGCTAGTTGTAGTACGCAAAATTTGTCTTTTTGCAACATGGGTTATTTTCACTCCAAGTGGCGAGTTAGTAAGTTTCCAAGGGATTTGTATTGGTCGATCGACAAACAATATCGTTGAGTATAGCGTGTTGATTGAACTACTCTCTGATGCCATTTAACTTGGTGTTCTCCGAATCATCGTTAGGATGGATTCACAACTCATTGTACTACAACTAACAAATATTTATACTGTCTGAAATCCAACAAATTTTGGAAAGACGTTTTTAACACATTCAATATCAACGTATTTCCAGAAATCTTAACACATTAACTGATTGTCTAGCAAATTATGTGTTAAATAGAGATTTGCGACGCATGTAAAAGTAGTATTTTCAATTCACGTCATCAATTGAATATGATTGCATATAACCATAAAAAAAAACTTTGAAAGTAAAATAGATAGGTTTTTTTAAATTTTTTACAAAATTTGTGCCCAAGACATATTTGATCATCTGACCCAAAAACTCAAAAAATGCATACAAAATATCCTAAGTAGATATAGTGGTGCTCATGGTAACAGTTCATAACCTGTGCTATCATGCGCAAAGGCCTCACCCAACGGTTAGGAACTCCAATAGTGTGGCATTGTAGCCTCATAGGTAAGTCCTCGATCCGGATATCCGGAATACCAAGGGTTAGTCCCCCTATATGATCCTAAAACTCTGCTAAGGTTTCGACCAAATCCAAGTCCTGGAGAACTGCTCTCCTGATGTTTCTCTCCACTGGCCCACCTACAACCTGTTAGTGTACCGCAAGTCGAATAGTACCCACATATATATGCATAAGAGTAATTTTAGTTTAGTCTTGGAAACATTAAAAAACACAAAAAAAAAAACATTTAGAAACTTGAAAAATCAAAAAACACTTTAGTCAAACAACTTACCCATAGCACCCCATTGTGCTCCAACTGATAGAATCAAATATGGATCTCCATGATAATCCATCCCTGAGTATGGATGCTTCTCGATAAAAACATGTTGTCACTCAAGCCAATTGAAAAATGCACGGGAGAAAATGATTGTTGACTAACCAGCATGTCGAGCCATCAATTCAACCCACCTCTGCATACAGGGATCTCTAGGACCAACCACACCCAATGATACATGTTGTGGTTGCATCAATAGGATTTTCTCTAAGGAAAAAGAAATTAAGATCGAACCATGGCAGAAATTCTTCGCCTTACCACTTTTTACCTTAGTCAGTTGTTCTTTTAGCAGCAAAAGTACAACCTCGCACCAGTTGAAAACTTTTGGCTCTAGACACTCCAGTGCATGCTGCATATAAGATCTGTTCGCCAGATGTAGTGTCACACTGTCAGCCAATTTTGTGATTGTGAAGAGGATCGTTCTTAAAGGAAAATCACCTACATCCCTAATATTTATTTTCCCATCCTTGCTAGGTTATGTACCTAGCTGACAAAACTGTCTAATATAATCTCTCACCGATTCACCTCCACGGGCAAATCTAGAAAGTGAGATGGGGGCACCTCGTCTCGACAATCTGGTAAGAAAGTAAATATCCTCAATAGTAATAGAGACCATCTTGCCTAATGTGAAATGTATGATCTGTCGAATCCCATGCACGAATAAGGAACTCTAGTAGTTCTATTTGTTGCCTCATTCCGGACAACTTAAAGTATTTGAGTAACCCACAATTTCTGAGGGCCTCAACTATACCTGGGTTGTTTAGGGCAACCATGTCTTGTTCTTCATGCTCTCTTTCTCACCATGTAATCGACATTTTGATCCAGTGAAAGCCTGAAACACAATCATAAGCTAAATTAGGATCCTTTCCATGCAAAAAACAGGGCAAATTTTGGAGCAAACAGCCAAAACAAACTTGAGAAATGCACCCAACGCAGCCTAGACATAGAGACAGTGCACTACAGAGCATGCGGCGTTCTATCTGGGTGCTCTTCAGCGCAGTTTTCGATGTGAAATCCTGCGCTGATCCCAGGGCAAAAAAATGAAACCCTAGGGACCCCCAAAAACCCTAAAACTTGCATGAAATGATAAAAGAATGACTTGAAAAGAAAGTAGAGAGGTTTAGTTCCTACCTGGTCCAGAAATCTTGAGAAATGGTCCATAGATTCTTTCACAATCAACAGGTGAAGTTTGAGGTAAAAAATAAGCTCAGAGCACAAAACTGGATGGTAAGTTCCAAATGGTAAAAATGTTATGGTAAAAACTTGTTTTATTTTTATTTCATGTTAATTAATCAACTAAACATTAGTATTTGCCTATTTTTTCCTATGAAATGGATATTTTTAATCCATTTGGTGATGTTTTGAGCAGGTTTTACAACTGATTTGTAGAATTCAACGTGCTTGATTGTAACTTGTACCTTTGATCACAAAGCACACTTTTATTTCTTTTTCGAGCTCTGTTAAAAATGAAAAAGGAACCCCCTTGGAGTTCTCTTTAAGCTCTTTTCAAACTTTGTTATGAAAATATTTCCGAGAACTTGTCCTTTCCAGCTCGTTAATGGATTGGAATTGATATCTCTCTTGTATTATTTTATGCTTTTTCGGACTTGAGAGATTAATTTATGAAAAAGAACTTGTGGAGTTTTCTTTTTGTCCCTTTTCAAACTCTCTAAACATGAAAAGGACCAAGTTATCTACGTCGTTAAACTCATTAAAACATCAAATAGCAACAAACTTGTCCATCTAGACATGACCGAGTTTCACCTTCGCTAGACTCGTTAAAACATCAAATAGGGATGGATTCGCCCGAAGGGTGACAACAAGCATATGTAATCCTCCTAAAGCTTGATAAAAATAAAGAGGTACTAGTCAACAATGATTAGGGAAGATGGGAAAAGGGGAAACCACTTTATGGTAGCAAGTTGCTCTTGAACATGACACTTTCACTCCATCACTGTGACTATCTAGGTTGGGTTATTAGCTTGATGGTTATCACACTGTTGGTATATCATACCATCCATCACTTTGTTTTGGGTCAATGCTACCAATTCACTTTAGTGTCGTCGACATGTTCAAGAGAAGTCATCCAGTCAAAATCTATCTTTTGCAATAGCATAAACCTTCATTTTCATGACCGCCATCACTAAACCTTGCGTCGTCAGTCAAATTCCATCTCTAAAATCACTACACTCATTTCGTGTCGTTGATGTGGGATACATCAAGGCCCTCATGTGACAAGTCGCTTCTTGTCAACATCAACATATTATCCAAGAAGTTGACTTAGAAACACCCATTTAGTACCTTGAAGCTTACATGTATCAATGGAAAGATTCTCGCTTACGGCAATAGGAATAAATCAATGGCCTTCGACCGAAAGACTTTATATGATGTTTGACATCAAATCGTCCATTCGCACCATGCAGAATGTACTGTGGTAACTTGAGGATCATTATCATTATCGGTGATTTCTCTTGCATATGTTAACAACTTACATCATTGGGTAGTAATCAAATGGTGTCTTCCCATGTTTGACTTCAGATCACATATTCACATGGTTAGACTCATACTTGAGCGAACGATTGAACGATATTGAAGACCCCGGATCTAGTTTCATTCATCCGGGCTGCGATATCAGGAGTACTAAATCATATGTACAGTGGCTTTACATTGATAGTCTTTCTGATCATGGGTCTATATCTATAGATGATTATTTATGTACATGTAATGAAAGTTTATAAGCTGAGCATGGGTATGCCTTCCCTCAGCAATTCATGTAAAATCAAATATCATGATATATGTATTGTAATTCATGCAGGTCACCTTCCACTTCAATACCTCCTCATCACATTGTAAAGCATTTCATTCGACATTGGCATTTTTTCGACTTCATGCTTTAGGGGGCAATTGTTACAGATCATTTGGGCACATCAAATCCCAACATTCAGATCAGTTTTTTAGGGCTTATCAAACCCTAAATTCAATTGTTTCATGCCCTAAACAAGTCACCCCTTTGAATGCCTCCTTCCCAAACAATTTCATGAATTGAAGACATCCAAAAATAGCCTCCAGAGGGACCACCGCAGGTAAGCCCTTATGAAGGTGCATTGTAGAGCAGTTAAGTCTACTACCAGGGTGGTTTGTAGATCACTTAGGCTTCCTTTCACCTGTGTTGGGTGAGAATGAGTGAAATTCACATAGGGTTTGGGGAATATTCTTATCTTTTGGAGTCATCTAGAAGTTTCCCTGACTTATCAACTCCTATGAGCTCGAAAATGGATGAAGAATGAATTAAGGTGCATCCTATCCTCTCATCCCTTCCTCCATGGAACTAATTCTAAGTATGGAAGGCCATTCAATGCCACCATTAATGACAAAACCTCCTTCATGCTCCTATAAATTGACCACTCATCTAAGTGATCAAGGGCTCGACTATGTTGAATTGTAAGGAGATAATGCTACTATGAGATTTGGCTTTGAAGCAAGTGTTGTGATGCTACAAGTTTTTCTTGCTTTTGATGTGATGTGGATGGGATCCAAGCTGAAGGAATGACTTTGAATCAGACATTGGTGGTTGTAATTCCTTCTTTTATCTAATAAAGTGTTTGAACCTTTTTCCATATTTTGTGTTCTTTCATAATGCTTATATGTATGAATTTCTTCTGATTCCTTTCATTTATACGCAATGGATCGTATGCTTTGATCGATTTTTTCTTCTGTTGTGTTTACAGGGTAATTCTCAAGTGGATTAAGTACGAGAAGGAGCGACAGAATCAATACAAGCGAGACGAAAGGAAAGTGGAACTACAAGTAGGCATTCTATCTTCTCATCTTATCTATTGTTTATAGGAAAATTCTAAAACACGTTAAACTATTGTTCTAGGCACAACTACTTGTCTAGTGAATTAGTATTTATCTGTAGATGCTAAATTCTCCAAAACAGAATCCTCACTATTTTTAGCTGCACCCACTTGGAAGTATTTTTTAGATTCCATCAAGGAACAATATTATACTGTCGGGAGCTATGAAGATGAGTACATAAAGTGGACCACACTGTGGCGGGGAAGGGACCAAGATGTGTCGAAGTTCACAAATGTTTTCCATACCCTTTGCACGAAGTTGGGTATCAAGGATTCTTAGCGGAATTTGGTACTTAAGTACCGTCACTGTCTACACAAGTACATCCAGGATGAGATGGAGTTCCTAGACATCTCCTCGCTTGGTGATATCTATCGATATGCTATTAAGATCGAGCAAAAATTTAAGCAGAAGAAGCGAGACTTTGGATCTGTGAATTTAAATCAAAGGAAAGTCGCCCCCAAACCGTAGAACAAAGGACGTGGCCAAGGTGGGGCACCTAGAGCAACCCATCGAATCCACAAGAAAAGAACAACACCATGAAGATAAAGAAAGACATAGGGAAATGGTGTGAGTTCCATAAGAGCCCCACTCACAACACAAGCGAGTGTTGAACCAAGCAGCGATTGGTGGTCAAGCTGAAGACTTCCGAATGAGATGCATATTTTGACTCTGAGTCAGAAACTGACAAGGGAAATGAAAAAGGCAAGTAGATTATCAATGCAGAGCCTAGTGCCACCGTTTCCACCACAAATATCTAGAAGGATGAGCCTGAAGATCCAGAGGAGGGGGAGCGACTCTTCCACTCACAGATGTGGGTGAAGGGTTCTCCGTTGTGGTTCGTTTTCGACAACAAGAACCAAAATAACCTCATTTCAATATAGGTCATGAAGTAGTTGGGCCTACCAACCACACCACACCTGCAACCATACACCATTGGGTGGCTTCACCAAGTGCGAGATCTCCACATCATCCAATTGTGACACCTTCACTACAACATCAAGCCCTTCACAAATGAGGTACATTGTGATGTTGCTCCTCTTGAAGTTTATGATGTACTATTAAGCCAACCATATTTTTGGAAGTGACATGTTGTGTATGAGGCTAAGCCTCACATTGTTATTATTACTTTGGGAAATAAGTTGTACAGGATAACGGAGGTAGCGCTGCCTACCGCCATTTCTTTGATCACTGTGAAGCAATGTAGTAAGATCATTTCCCTAGCTGAGAAATTATTTTCCTTATGATTCTCCCTGAGGGAAAGAAGAATATTGTGGCCATGACCTCCATATAAGGCTCCTCCGTACTGCTGTAGCAAATGGACAAGTTTGTGGAGGAGTACAAGGACATATTCACCTCACCCATAGGGGTACCTCTACACTGTCAAGTCAAAAACTCCATCAATCTAAACCTGGGCACACCGCTACCCAATGGACCGATCTATCAACACTCTATTTTAGATAATGATGAAATCAAGAGGAAAATTCAGGATTTGTTGCAGAAAGGGTACATCAAGCCAAGTTCATCACCCTGTGCGAGCCCAATCATGTTCGTACAAAATAAGGAAGGATCTTAGAGACTCTATATTGACTATGGGCGTTGAACAATATCATTTTCCATAATAGGTATCTAATCACATGGATTGATGACCTTCTGGACCATCTCAAGGGGCCAAATATTTTAGCGAGATTGAATTAAAGCCCGGTTATCACCAGGTACAGATCAAACCCTCCAATGTGCGCAATATTGCCTTCAAATCCAAGGAGAGCCCTTTCAAATGGCTGGTCATGCATTTCGGGTTGACGAATTCCCCTGCAACCTTCATGAGGTTGATGGATGACATATTTAGACCTTTGACCAACTCATTTGTGGTGGTGTATTTGGATGACATTTTGATCTTCATCTAGATTTGGTAAGAGCGCCTCCACCATATTCAACTAGTGCTCCAAACCCTGTGATAACACTATTTGTGTGTAAATTTGGAGAAATGCACTTTTGGTATAACCCAGGATCAATATCTGGGGTACATCATTGATAAGCGGGGTGTGCATGTCAACCAAGCCAAGATACAAGTCATTTAGGATTGGCCATCCCCAACCACTCTAACAGAGCTCCACATCTTTTTGGGTCTTGCCAACTTCTACCGCAGGTTCATTTTTGGGTTCTCTCATATCACTTGGTCTTTGAGTCAAGTAATAAAGGGGGGAGCATGTTGAGATTGCAACAAGATGATGGAGCTTAGTGAAAAGAGTCGCCTTCACTAAGTGGGCCCGCAGGCTATTTTTGGCGCAAGTCTATTTTTAGACTATGTCTATTTTTAGACATATGGATCATGTCTATGGATTGCAGGTTGTTGTTTATGGATGATTGATCAAGTTGGGAAAAATAGATGGACTTCTATTTTTGATGAAAGTGTGAGTGATCACAGTGTGAGTGATCAAGTCTATTTTTAGACTGGCTGTCAAAAATAGAAAAGTCAAATATTATTATCTCACAATAATATTTGGACTATAAACTTAATCTTATTCTCTTGGAGCACTTCAGTTCGAGCTACGGATGTGGCACATGCAATTGCATGAAGGAAATACGTGGTTCTTATGGGTTAGTTGAATATTTGCATGCATGACTTCAGTTAGAACTCAAGTGAGTTGAGTTTAGTGGACTGGAGGTGCAGTTGATGGAGTTGTGTTCAGTTTAGCTTTGTTAAACTGGTTGTATTTAGTCTAACTGGCGAATAGACTAGAGATGAGTTGGGTGAATTAGTTATTAATTAATTCACAAGTTATTAACTCATAATACAACTAATGAATACATCAGTTAACTCAGTTGCATGTCAGTGCATGTTCAGTTCAGCAGGGACAGGTGTTAGAGAATCAGATTGCTATCAGTTGTGACTATAGTTGTGCACCAGATTTTGCACAAATCAGGGGATTGAGTATGCCAATGAGTTTGCACGTATTGTAGCTTGTTCTCACGTGATTTAGCCAAGGAAAGACGTGGCTGCCTTGGAATTATCACCGGTTCTTGTGCAGGTATTGAGCAGCGGAGGCAGGCAAGCAGCGGAAGAGATTTGAGCCAGTGATTGATTCAGATCTGAGCTGTATTGTGTGTAACAGGTGGAGGTGGAGATACTTGTGAGAAGTATTATGCTGTGTAATGTTACATGACTCAATCATTAATATACAGATAGTTGGGGTTTTTAGCGAGATGCTTTCCCCGGGATACATACTGTGTTAATGTGTGAATGCTCTTGATGTTTTATTGTTATTGATGCTGCTATATTGATGATCAACGTAGAGGAGCTTATGTATTGTGTATGTTTTCCGCAATAGTACATGATCAGGATAATCTCTGTTGAATATGTGTTAAATTATTCAAAATTTCTACACCACTATGCCTGATTAATTCTGGCCCACCAGGTAATCTGCAATCCCCTACCCTGCAATCATTTTCCTTATGATCAAAATGTAAAATCCAATGCCTAAAGCCCCTAAATCCCAGGACACGAGACTCTCTTATCATACCGAACCTTTATTTAAACATAGGTGGAAATCCATGGCCCATTCCAACGTGGAAAAAGTGTGATAAGGTTTTCTATCCACCTCCACTTTGAATCATTGATCCAGGATCCATTCCAAAGGAACCAGTAGGCCAACAACGAAGATATTTTTTCTATGGCGATCATGACATCTCATGTAATTTTCATATTTTTGTAAATATCTCATTTCAAGAATAGAATTAAGGTTGTTATGTGATAATTAGGATAATTGTGCTAGTAGCTCACTCGAATAATTTAGCTAGTAGGTAGTTATGAGAATATTAAGAAGGAATATTTTGTAAGTGTTACTCATCAATGAGACCCTATAAATCTTCTTAAGAGATTCATTAAAGGGGTGCTGAATTTTGGTTCCAGGGCAACTCTAAATTGTGAATTTTTTAATTGTTTGAACAACTGTAGATGAATGTTAATTTTAAGACCAATAAAGAAGTTATGGTGATTCCAAATGCATGAATTGTGTGGTATGTGATTTTTCCTTATTTCCATATGTGTTTCTTTATTCTCAAATGGTACATAATTGTGGTTGTTGGATTTAATCTCTCAAGGTTATAGATTCTTCTATGCCAAATTTTGATGAAGGATGCCTATGATGTATGATGTCTAATGACCTTAATATGTGCTTTGCGCCCTATGTGCTTTCATTTACATTGTATGTTTCATAGTTTTATTGCTTAATTTTGATGTACAGGATTCTGAAGACCAACCCTCTACATTAAACTTCTCTCCTTTTGTACTTATTTCACTTGTACTAGTTCAACAACCAATTTAAATACATGTTTTTACAAGAAGACCACCAGATCCAATTGTTATGTCCTATAGAGGGAATTCAATGTGTGCTTGTGATTGAATCTGGTTTGGAAGAGATATATGAACCAATTTTAATTCACAATATGTTTCAAATCCTGGATGAATCCTTCAAACACTAAGATGTCCTAGGCAATGACCTCTCTCAACCCGGAGGTTGTTTCTAGGAGTGACAACAAGGACCATTGCTTCTTAAGGGGGAAGGATTGGTCTAGGTTGATATTGGTGGAAACCCACCTATTCCACATAGACACTAGATGTTTAGTACAAGCAGTGACGTGCTACCATGAGCACCATAGGGATTAGAGATCTAGGCTCTATTTCCATGAATATTTTTTGAGAGACATGTTGTCTCCGGATGTACTAAGACAAAAATGTATTATTTTTTGATGATGCACGCAGTGCAAACATTCAGACACACACACACACATATATATATATATACATATGTTTTATGGTTTATTGTGCTTTATGCTTCTTATGCTATTTTAAATTACATGTTAAGCAAATGCCTGTCCAATACATAATTAGCTAATGCATCGGTTAACATATTAAATCGTTTTGGAATATGTTTATAAGTAATGAAATCAAAATCCCTTTCTAACAACTTAACACGTAAATACAACGTTAAAATCTGATGGTCTCTGATGGAATAACACCCGTTGAGCTGGTGGACGACAAGCTGAGAGTCCAAGTTCACAACCAATGTTCGAATACTGAGGTTAATCACCTCAGCTAGTAACTCAATCACAACAGTATACTCAGAAACATTGTTCATGGTACAACCTAGACAAGCCCCTTGAAGGTCTACTAACTCACCATGAGGATCGTAGATCACCCATGCCGCAGAGGACAAGTTGCGTGTACTGCGGGAGGCACCATCAGCGAAACCAACATAAGGCGAACCAAACATCTATCCAAGAAGCAAAAAGGACACAATAAGCAACAATCGCGACGACACACCAAGACAAAAACATGAAAACATGCACACACAACACACTTGCTAAAGCACACGTATGTACAAAAAATAGAGTGCCTGGACTCATGCATAATATTTTTTCAAATAAATCCCATTATGGGGCTTATCCAGGGGATTCCCTTCGTAGTCAATAAGCTCGTAGGCCCCTTTTTGCAAAACTCTTTTTACAATGTAAGGCCCGTGCCACATGGGCTCGAATTTTCCTACCCCCAGCTTATCATTAGCTTGATCGTAGAGAAGGACCAAATCTCCCTCAACAAAAGAGTGAGGATGAACAGTGTTATCGAAGTGAGTTTTCACTCGCTTCTTCTATGCTTCAATAGCTAAAGAGGCTAGTCGATGAGCCTCGTCTAGCTGCTCCAAGTAAAGAAGGCGCTCCTCTACCAGATTAGTGTCAGGGAGAAATTCGACGGCTAACTTTAATGAAGGAATCTCACACTCAATAGGAAGGGTAGCCTCCAGTCCATAAACCAACTGGAAGGGAGTGAAACCGGTGGCATCCTTCACAGAGGTTCGATAGGCCCACAAAGCAGAGAACAACATCAAATGCCAGTCGGACTTATGCATGCCAACAATTCGTTGAAGCATCGTAACCAAGACCTTGTTAACAACTTCTACTTGACCATTGGCCTGAGGATAGTATGGAGTCGAACTATCATGCCGTAGGCCCAACTGGGTTGTAAGCTCGGTCATCATATGATTACGGAAATGCTTTCCGTGATCAGTGACGATGGCTTGAGGGGTGCCTGTGCCTTCCCGGCTCGTGTGATGGTGAATAATAGAGCTCTGAGTATTAGGTCCTGAACAGTGGGGATATCGAATTTTGAGCTGCCAGACCCATATTTTGCCTCTGGGTATACTCGAGCCTTCACCTCCTCCATCTTCTCCCCGGTTGGCCTGCTACCTGTCAATAGGGGCACCGGCCTTGTACGTGACAATCCAGTGATGAAATAGACGTCAGATACATCTAATTCTAGTTTTGGTCCTGTATGCGGAACACTTGATCGTGTTCATCCCAAAAGTTGATCAAATATCGCAAAAGCTCTGGCTGAGCTCGTAGATAAGACAGGAGAAAGTATTTCTTAAGCTCACAAGCTCTGAGAGATTCCATGCAGTTTTCATCTGCTAGGGCCAATATGTCTACTTGGTCATGTTCTCTTTCTTTCCATTGGAGTACCATTTTTGCGTATTTTCTTGCAATCACAAGGTCAAAACATCAAATAAGATCCTTGGGAAATTAAAAAATGCAGTGAAATAGCTTTAGAATTGTTAAATTTTGAGATTGAGTGCGCTCAACCGTTGGCGTGACTGTTTCTAAAACAGTCGTGCCCACGGGCGCGAGCCTTTGTAGAAAATTGCCCCATTGGCGCGGGTCCGTGCCAGAAACCCGCGGCAATGGGCGCAACCATTATTTTTGCAATCCCCTCCACAGAGGATGATAAAACAAACTAAAGCAAATTTAAAACGGAAAAAAATGGAGTAGGAGAGGAGGCATCTTACCTGGAACTGACGGTGCTCCAAATGGTCCCCTGGATTTGTCGGAATCGTCGCTTGAAGATCGCATACCAAAAGCACTAATGTCACTGTCAATGAGGTAAAAGTGAAAAGTAATTATTGTTTTTACCATTTTCACCTATTTTATAGCTTTTTGACCCTCAATAGGTTTTAAAAAAGTCTTTTTATGAAAATTTTAATGTATATTTGTGTCGAAAATGGATTTTACACTCGTTTTTGTGCAGCGACAGGTGTTTGTGCAACTTAGGTGATGAAACGAGTTGTATTTTATAATTTTTCGGACTCGGTAAATACATGAAAAAGTCACTATGGAGTCATCTTTCTGCTCTTTTATGACTCTCTAAATGTGAAAAGAACGCCGAGTTATTCCTCTCGACTCGTTAAACGTAAATGACAGGCGGTCGTCTTTAAACCCTTTTCCGACTGTGTAAAGACGAAAATATCGTCGGGCCCTTGTTGTTTCAGGCTCGTTAATGGTTACGAAACGATGTGGTTTTGATCACTTTTTTACTTTTTCAGGTCGAAATCACTACTCATGAAAAGTACTCCCCGGTCGTAATGATCGGGCGGTTCTTTCGAGCATTGTTTTATACTTTTTCGGGCTCGAGAGACACAATTTTATGAAAAAGGACACCCTTGGAGTTTCCTTTTCTGCTGTCTTTTCAAACTCTCTAAACATGAAAGGACGCCAAGTTCTTCCTTTGTCAAAATCGTTAAAACTTAATGACATTGAATTCTGTCGAAATGACGCCTTTCAAGCAATGCTATCCCATCAAGATTGTCATCAAAAAATAACTGGGGTACTCCCATAAATGGTGGGGAAAATGGAACCACAATTATTGTCATGTCGGCAGTATGTCACTCTTGAACATGGCACTTGTCTGCACTCGTGTCTAGGTGGGGACATCTCATCTTGTTTTTACACTTGCCTCTGTGGGTTTGGGTTATCCTGTTTGACCTCTCCTCTGCTCATTCCCTTGTCACCATAACCCCTGGTCATTTGATGTTAAATACTGCCAGGCCCACTGTCGTGCTGCCAATATGTTCAAGAGAAGTTGACCTCTGCACAATACTCAACCTCCCTCTGATACCTCACATAATCTTGATACGGAAACATCTTATCCTTCTCTGTCTTGTGTCGATGATGTGGGAAACATTATGGCCCACCTTCGATCAAGGTCACTTCCTGTCGACTTCAGATCATTATCCAGGAAGTTGACTTAGAGACTCCCTTCAGGTACCTTGGAGCCTGCATGCCTCAATGGCAGGTTCTTTGTGTTCGACGCGAGGTTTTCTCATTGGCCTTTAATCGAATGATTCTACAGGTGTTCGACGCTGGATCACTGATTCACACATTGTAGATTGTACTTATAGTACCTTGAGGACCATTGTCATTATTGGTGGTACCTCTCTCGTCTATTAACAGTTTTCATCATTGACTGGTAATCAGACGATGTTCCTGCATGTTCGACTTCGACTCCTATATTCGCATGCTTGAACTTGTACTTTGTTCGGGTCGAGATGGAGTGCAAGACCATGGATTTTGTCTGTTGAGATCCAGGTTGCGATTTTGTGGATTATTATGATCATTACATGACTCATTCACTAGATGGCTGCGACCATTCTTGAGTCTACTTATCGATCCTTACTGGATGGCTGCGCCCATACCTTGGATCCAGATTTTTATGTACTTTGCTATGGATGGCTGCGCCCATACCACATACATCATGTACTTGAGATATCAATTGTACTTCGTCATGCAGGTTCTTCGGCGGCAGTGTTTTCAGTTGGCCATGTTCTTGTAAAGCATTTCACCCCTCTCTCTCTCTCGGGCCTCATGCTTTAGGGGGCATCTGTTACACAGTAATTTGTCACTGTCCCTGTTACCCCTTATCCCGCACTTTGGAGGGCTCGTTTTGGGACCCGTGAGAAGTGACATGACCTGGAAACACTTGCATTGTATCCCCTTGAGTATGTACTTCATATGCCCTGAAGACACCTTCTGCAAAATACCCATAAAAATAGCCCTTTTTCCATTGGCACGGTCCCACTATGTATCACTCATGCCAATGGGGGAAATCCTCCAAAGAGGGCATTCCAGCTGGTGCTCTGTCTCGGAGTCGTACTCGCGCCAGCCCAGTTGGGTAAAGTTTTTAACAAACAAACTTACGAAGGTTCTTCCTAACCCATTCATGAACTGATTCCATCTTGAGTTGGTTCAGTTTGGCTTCGAATCTCCATAGAAGGGAAGTTGTTTGCCACCTTCTCATGGAAGATTCTTAGTGATAAAGCCAACCCCATGAATATTGTGGAAATCCTAACTCCTTCCCCTCTATCTATTAAAGCTTGTCCTTTTGCCTTTGACAAGCTAGTTCCAACTTCTAAGTCCCAAAGTATGAGAATTGCTAAGCTCATGCTACAAGAAGCGTTCTTCATTCCCATAAGGCTAAATTTAAAGTGAGGAGATTCTTGTCCAAGTAACCAAGGAGAGAGAGGCTTGTTCCCCATTCCCAACAAGCTTTTCAAGGCATGTGCTGCTGATCACCCGGCTAAAGGAGGATTTGACGTCAGAACTATGGTTATATTCTTCTTTGTTTATCAATAATAGACGACTATCATTATGGTTCCACTCTTATTATCTTTTATAATGATGATTGAGTTATATCCTTTCTAACTGATATATAGTTGCATCTATTGGAATTTATGCTTGTATTTGTGTTGTTCTTTGCATGTGCAGGTGTCCGTTCACGAGGATCGTGGGGATCGTGATCAGCCGGAGCAAAGGAACGGGAGCGACGACTCTTCTACAAGTACTAGCATTGGAATCCAGGTAGGCCCTTATCATCAGTCTTTAATTTTCAATTAGGAACCTGCGTGTTAGCGTTTTTTGATTGTTGCTAGACCCCATTTGGGATAGTAGGGATCGACTCTGTCCGTAGAGGGGATTTACCTCCACAACAACTGGTTTGTTTCCACTCTACTTGTAAATAGTTTTTAATATTTGTTATTAATTAATTAAAGTTCATTTTTCACTGTAGCTATATGCTTTTGTTTAAATCTATATTTCATTTTGTTCCTGCATAAATTTGGATCCCATTCTTTTTTCCCTAATTATTTTAAATTTGCATTTCATATTATTATTATTTTGTCATTCTATTTCTAGACTTTGAAGTTGGCCGAAAGAAACTTACGGATTCATTTGGTTTTCCTTCTAAGCAAAGAAATAGTTTATCTTTTTATTTATTTATTTATTTATATATAAATTCTTTCTAATTTGTTCATTGTTATTATATTTTTGGACTTCAAAGATTGCTGGAAGACTGTCCCTGATGTAGTTTAGTTTTCTTTTAGAGTATGAAATATTTTATGTTTTCTTAATCTTATTAAGATAATGCATAATTTCTTTCTGATTAGTTTTTAGTTCTTTTATTTCTGGACTTTAACATTGGTCCAAACTTCGAAGAAAGTCCTTATTTTATGTAAGTTTTTTCGAAAGTAGAAAATATTTGATGTTGGCTTAGTCTTGCAAAGAGAATGCATAATTTCTTTCTGATTTATTTTTCATTATTGAACCATTTAAAACAAAATAAAAATCATCTCTCTTATAAATTTACGAAAGAGACAATCCATATATTCTGTGCAAAATTTCATGTGTTTAGATGAAAGTTTGTGTTCTTTGCTCCCCACACACATTCCCTCTATACATTTGTTCTCACGTACTTCGCTGCTTCACTTTTTAGACACTTTTCTTAGTTTTTATTCCTTCTTTTTATGCGTGAAAAGCTTGAATACAAATACATAGATAAAATATGAATTTAACTTTTTTTTGAAAATATTATTTGAAAAAAAATAGTTTGACTTAAATTTAGCTCACCTTCAAATTTAATAAATATAAAAAATATGAAAACAAATAAAAATATAATAATTATTACTTGAAAATATAAATTAAAATAAATGTATATAGATTTATTTTATTATAAAAATTTATAATTTTGTTTGTTTGTTAGTTTGGCATTGGTGAGGCTACATCATGTTCATGTCCAAGAATAACACCTGAATAGGGCGGGGAATTGAACCAGTGGCTTAACATTTAGGAGTTCTTAATAATGCACGTGAGCACCATCTATCCAAGACCCCATGGACATAAAAAATTATAATTGTCACTATCATATATCTTATATTATTATACATTAATACTTTGTTTTTTTTTTTTTTTTTGTAAATTAAAAGAATTTATATTATTAGAATGTCTTCAAAGTACATAGTTGTTGGATATTGTCATATGTGGGGATTATCACTTCCTCCAAATAATTCAGGAGAATCCTCCATCCATTCTTTTCAAAGACGCCAATTACACAAAAACTTGAAGACAAAAATAAACATTTTTTATTGATAGTACAAAACGTAGGTAGAGTCCAAAAATAGTCAGAGACTTAATATCCATTAGGATTCAAAGGAAGAATTGGGAGATGGATCCCTTGCACTCAAACTAGGAGGTGCAACAATATGTGAGTCATGCTGAAGATTCCCTTCTACATGGGCCAATATTTCATCAAGCCTATCCATGGATAAACATTGGTTTCTCAAAATCATTTTAATATCCTCTAGTGAAGAAAACATGTTGTACGTTTCCACTAGTTTATCTTTCAATACCGGATCAAGATTCATATTCATCTACCAGTTTAGTGCTACAAAATTGAGGTATTATTTTCTTCATCCCCTCATGTGAATACAGTTGAGAACCTAGCAAGAAAATTGCTCTAGTATCTTAGAGTTAGAGTAAGATTTCTTCTCAACACCTAACTTGGTTTCCAAATTTTTTGATTTTATGTTGGGTCTCGGGAGGCACCACATTGAAATATGTCACAGCTGAGTCCTATGCAAATAGTTGGGCCCTATGCTTTACTTTTAGGTTGCTGCTACCACCAATCCTCCTACAACCGATGTGCTTCTTGGGAGGCATGGCGGGTGGGAGCAGTTCAAACATTTGAATATCCAACAAGCGACCAAGACTAGAAGCCTGACGAGAATAACCCCCTAAAGCAAGAACACTAAAAAATACAAATGGAACGTGTAACCAGAGATGTCACCACACAATTGAAACCAAAATAATCTTAGATATGAACCAAAATTGTAAGAATCCCAAGGATAATACACTCCTCCCCCCTTGAAGCCCACAAAAATCTAATAATTCAAACATAGATAGACCCACAAACAAGCCCAAATATAGGAAATTCTACACTTATACCTCACTAAATTAAGATAGGAGGATGAAGATACATAAATCGACGCAGAAAAATCAATAATGAGATACATCACATTGTGGCCAGGTATTACTGCTTCCTCCTCAGGACAAGACAAGCTAGAACAAAGACCAATTTTCTTCAAAACTGCCTCAAACCCCAACACTACAATATTACCTAACAAATTTACTAGAACAAGAATTACATAACCAAAAAGATTATAAGACAAACAAGGAAAATTCAGGAGGGAAGGAAACATGAGAAATATCAAACATTAAACATAGATAATATTCACCGAATTTTGCTACTAGTCACTAGATCCAATTGCAAATTCATCTCTCACTATTTGAATTTTGTCACCCACCTTCACTTCTCCAACAACAACAAAAAAACAAACCTCTTAGCACACTTACACAACAAAAAATCTAGTGACACCTTCTTAGCACAAGAGACAAGAAAAAATACCAATAGCAGGGAGGTTAGATCCTCAACCTTGCGCTCTCCCCAATCACCCACACAAATCATTGTGAATAAGGCTAACTCCATCAACCCTACTCACATATTAATAATTAGTTGTGAAGTTGGATGTGAATGCATATTGAGAACGAGCTACATCACCTTCTCTTTAATTCTCATCAAGTCGACATTGTGGTGGGCTCATCCCGTGAGGCCCCCTTTTGATATTTGTGTTCAACCCCAACAAGGACAATACTTGTTAATTTTCAATTCTATTGATTTTAATGTTTTTATTTTTATTTTAAACATCGACAAAGTTTCACATCCACAAAGGATATAGTTAAATTACCACACATATATAGTTGATATTAAAGTGATATAATTTTATGGTTTTAAATTCTCCTTTCATACTTCTTTCCCCAAATTTTTTAAATTTTCATTTAAGGTTATTATTATTTTTTCATTATATTCATGGACATTAACATTGGTTGGATTAGACTTGTTGATTTGTTTAGTTTTCCTTTTAGGTAAGAAAATATTTCATCTCTTCTTATTTTAATTGAGATAATTCTTTTTTTAAGGGTGTTTCAGGGACATTAGGTGGCCTCTACATCCACGAGAAAATCTAGGAAGATCAACCTGTTGGGATCTACCCATTAGCCAAACAAACAAGGCCTAACTCCAAGGGCATCAAAGATATTTGGCCCTGTGACCTCCCAGCTAGCGAGGTGCTTAGAAATGGGAACTCGACCAACTGAGCTAACCCTTGGGGCTGAGATAACTTATTTTGTATTTGTTCATTGATATTATATTTTTGGACTTCAAAAATTGCTAGAAGGCAACCCTTGACTTAATTTTATTTTAGAGTACCAAATATTTTATGTTTGCTTAATCTTATTGAGATAATGCATAGTTTCTTTCTTATTTGTTTTTGGTTATTTATTTCTAGCTTGAACTTCGAATAAATACCTTGGACTATATATGTTTTTTTCTATAGTAGCAAATATTTGATGTTTTCATAGTCTTATAGAGAGGATGCATAATTTCTTTTTAATTTAATTTTGATTTCTAAACCCTTTAAAAGAAAATAAAAATTATCCGTCTCTTACAAATTTACCACTGAAACAATCTATATATTTTGAGCCAAATTTCATGTGTGCAGAAGAAAGTTTGTATTCCTTGATCCGTAAAAGCATTCCCTCCGCACACCTGTTCTCCTGCACTTCATTGCTTCACGTTGTAGACACTTTTATTATTTTTCATTCCTTCTTTTTATGAGAGTGAAAATCATACATACATAGAAATATAAATTTATTTTCATAATGAAAATATGATTATTATTTGAAAAAAAAATCCAACTTAAATTTATCTTAGATTGAACCCTTTAAAAGAAAATAAAAATCATATTTCTTTAACAAATTTTCTAGTGAAATGATTGTGCGAAAGAAAGATTGTGTTCCTTTCTATACACACACATTCTCTCTACACACCCATTCTCCCACACTTCCTCATGGGCCTCCCAATTAGGTAAAATAGAAGGCCCATCTAACCTTTCCTATGAAAATAAAGGTTATATTAGGCCTTCCCTTTTTCACTTTATAACATTTTCTTTGCCTAAATGAGTTCTTAGGAAGGTTGAAGAGATTTATCATGCTTTATGTGCCTAATTTGATTATGATGCAGGATACTGAGAAAATTTGGCACAAATCACAAGGATATCCAGTTGAAGATATTTATGGGACCTATCCCTTGCTTTTGGAAGATCAAAATCGACTAGATTGGAGCACTAAATAGTGCTATTTTTATGAGGTCACTCAAGTAGCATGATGCTATTTTTTAGGAGTTTTGGAAGGAAAGAAATCTTCGTTTCATGGAGGTTGCCCCTAAATCATCTTGTAAAATTAGAGGGCTTGAGTATCCCATTAAGAAATTAGAAAATAGACAAAGTTAGTGGAAGAATTAGTAATAGAGAGATTTTGTAGTTTAAGTTATGCAAATTTTGATGTACAAGTAATTTGCAAGTTATTGAAAGACATCTTTGGTTCTTAAATTGTTTCCTTCAAGGATTTGAGCCTCCTCGGGTTAGGGCCCACTCCAAGTGCTCAAGATCCCTTATATATTATTATATTTTATTCACTTGTCCATTTCTACAAATTATTTCTAAGTATTATTTTTATGCAGGGTTAATTAACTTTTTTCAAATTATTTTCTTGAATAGTAATTTGAACACTAGATGGTAGCTTTAGTAGTGATTTTTTTTTTTTTCAATTAGCATCTCTTTTCATGTATTTAAGTTCACTTTTGTTTCTAATATTCATTTGTTGCTTATCATTATTTCTTGTTGTAACTCTATAGTCCCCTACTTTTGTTGAGCTACGAGAGGCTCTATAGCCACTCATTTGATAAATAAACTCTTCTACCATTGACATGATGACATTGAAATGAGTACTTTATCATTACTTAGCCTTAATTAGCATCCATTTTCTTTCACATCACATCCTTAGCACATTTCACTGCTCATTGTACTGTCTCTTGTAGCAAAATAGGGGCTCCCATAGTAGTTTTCATTTTGCTTCTGAAAGTCATCAAAATTGCCTCCAATTCATGCTTCACCTTGATTAATATGTTACAATGTCCCCAGAACCTTGAACATGGAATTTAGAATCAAAGATACCAAGTATATTCCATGACCTAGTTTGATGTAGAAATTCTTTTTTTTCGTAGAATTAGGGGTTGTTATTTACATGTTTTATTTAAATTGTGAGTTTTCTTTAATTTCATAGTAGAATGGATATGTTCTTATTTCATCATATTTAATATGGTTTTCCTCATTTTCTTACAGTTAACATAGGTTTTCTTATTTCCTTTCATTTCCTGCAATTTTATTTTTTTCTTGTATTGTAGCACAGTTAATGGTCTCTAAGTAACTAGATCTCATCTTAGTGTTTTAAACCATATAAAAGTAAACAAAGAAAATTAGGATAAGTGCATACTACACACATAGTTCCAACACCTCTTAATTTTGTACGATCCTCGAGTTGACAATTATAGTTGAGATCTTGGAAGTTGCAGTATTATTGTGCAAATTGAGGGACATCACTTTTTGGAACCATTTTCGGGGAGGTGTCAACATAGATAATATACTTTTCCTTACTTGATTTACTCTTTCTCTCATTTACGTTTCTGAAAAAACAACAACATTTGTATGAGGCATTCTTCATTTAAAAAAAAAAAAGGTGCATTACATTATCATTCCAAAAAAAATAAATAGAATTAGGGATAAATCAATAATTTTCTTATAAAAAATCCCTACTTCCAAAAGAATGCAACCTATTTTTTCTTATTTGAATACTCCTACTATATCCACAGGGAATACTGAGACCTTTTTAGGTGATAAAGAAAGGATCTCTAAGGAGCTTGCAGAAGGAAAAATACCTTCACAACCTACCAATTACATCACTGAAAATAGGAAATCTGAAGCATTCATATCTCCCATTAGAGATACATATGGAGAAACCAAGATGAAAAAAATAAATCCATTTATTCTTCCAGACTTCTATGGGTTAACTACTAAATATCCTGACACTTTTATGTTTGATTTTGTTGTAGTTTACATGACTTATGACTACACAATTGATGACGAAAATCTCAAATTGTTCCCTTCCACTCTTAAGGATGTATCCCTTCATTGGTTCATGAGAATAAAAGGGGATAACATTACTTCATGGGAACATATGCAACAAGATTTCAACATTGATTACTAGGATTATTATAGAGCAAGAGACACCAGAGACGAGGTATTTAAAATGACTTAAAGAGTAGATGAATCTCTAGTATACTGTGAGGAAAGATTTCAGTTGAGTTACAAAAGAGTGCATAACTACACTATATCCATATTCCTTTCAGTTTTTCTTACTATGAGGATTTGGACAAGAATTAATGGAAACATTGAACCTTATGGTTAATGGAGACATATATGATTAACTCAGCTATGATGATATCAAAATGGTATTCAAAAACCATTGCAAACTTGTTATAAAAAGAGGTAGAGAAAATAAAGGCTTGATAATGTTGGAAAATAAAAAAGGCATTAAATATTTTCTTGATCTTGATAATTTCTTGTTATTATGATTCATTATATCTTCTTTGTTTAGTTCATCAAGCAATTACCAAAAGCAACATCACATAAAATAATCATCACAAGATGTAGTCACATGCCAGGGAAAAACCCCCCTCGAGTGGAAAACCTAGTCAATGTAATTTTTCCCTTCAATAGTATTCTTTGAGACTTTTCACCCTATACCTTGACTAGACCTTTCCTCCACATTAAGTCAACCTCTAGAAAATTGACCTCTTCTCGACAACTTCGAATATGCAACAACTTGCAGTAGCTATAGATTTCGACAACAGTCCAAATTGGAAGAATTCGATCTCCCAATCTAGAGAACGAAACATAGAGACACCACCACCAAAATTTCGATTTTCCTTGACTCCTTAGAATCACCCAAAGTTGCATTCACTTCGGATTCTCGGAAACAAAATTTCCCAGCTACCCACATCACACTTCTACCCAACAACAAGATTTTTACAGTTCTTCCCAATAGAGAGAATTTGAACTTGATGAGAAGTGATGCTCCAAATAAATTCAATATTCTTATTTTTATTGGCTTCTTGTGGGGTCGAATAGGGTATTAGGTTGACTTGATATTCTCTTAGGCCAGCATGATGTGGAGGTTCCATAATTCATATTTGACTCAATATTAAACCTTTTTACATGATTTAAAAGTGCAAAAAGGGTATATGTAAATGTACAATAATTCTATAGAACCAGAATAAATCATATAAGTCCTCAATGGGGAATTTGACCTAAAACATGGTGACCCAAGCATCAAAATCCATGCTTTAATAAGTGACAATAATAAAAAAAATATTTTCTTTATTCTTTTGACAAGTACATTATTGAATACCAAACATAGTTACTTTTTACAGCACTCCCTCTTAACTAGGGAGATATTCATAATGTACATATAAAATGGAAGATCTCAAACTTCATGAACCATGAACAACTTTAGGTACCACAATGTCATAGACTAGATTCCTAACCAGGGAAATCTATCTAAACAGTCACTCAATAGTTTAGGAACTACAATGCCAAGGAATAGATTCCTGAAGGAAATCTATCCAGGTGGGGCTAAGATGGAATAAATATTTCAGCCCCTTTAGGTACCCTCAGGCTTACTTGCTAACCATAAAACCAAAAATCCAGGTGTGTATCTAAAACATATCTCAATAATCAACACCACCTTTACAACTCTGGGAGCCAGACATCAGCACTAAGTGCCAGCCAAATGTCTGCCTAGGCAATGCTTCACTCACAAAGCCTCAACACTCCTTGATCCAGAAAATCAAGAGTGTCCAATATCTCCCAATCAAATTGATTGGTAACCAACATGTTATCAAAACCTTCGAGAGATTCACCTATATAAACACAACCCAAATTAATAATATACTTTCACATGTTCATAATAAAATAAAAACTTCAGGGGTCTTTCATACAACAAATGTTGTTTCTCAACTTTCAATAGTAGGAGTATCAACCAAATATTGACATAATATTCCTCAATCATAAATTTTTCTTCCGACTTCATAAGCAACAACATATTCTTCAATCAGATCCTACTTTTCTTCTTTCAACAACACTTTAAAAATGCATTCTCCAATTCATTTTCATGTTCATGTCCTTCACTCAGACTTACGACTATTTGTCTTGGTCTAGTGCATGACACATGAAGCAGAGAACCATATCTACCACTCCCTCTCAACTAGGAAGCACCTCTTTATCCAAACACCCTCTTAATCTTAGGAAGATATTTTCTATTCATGCTTCCTTTGGGAGATCAACTTCGTCTTTTCAAAATTGGAGAATCTTTCGTGGCTTCCAATCATTTCATCGGAGTTATCATCATCACCATCATGCTTATCACATCAATCAATGTCTTCACCAAGTTGAAGATTATGTACCTGCACAACTTCAATAGAGAGTAAAACCAAATCTATAGAAGCGTGGTGTTAGCCATATCAGAATCACAAAATCATTTCAAATTTATTCATAATAGATACCCAAACTCAATTACAAACAAGAGACATATACTCTTCAACATCTTTCTAGGGACTTTGTCATACACCCTTTATTATTTCATAATAAATTTCATTCCATCTAGGGTTTCAATGTTTCTTCCAAAGTTATTATATACCTTCCTTCAACATATAACGAACACTAGAAAAAATTCTAAAAAGCATCCGACAATATTTCAAAATACATATGTTAGACTTCTCACTAGGGATTCATACAAATCCTAGATTTCATACAAAAGAGTCAATCAAAATTAATCACAACTTAGTCATTAACCTGACCAGATTCAACTAGGGTTAGTTCTAACCCCTATATTTTCAATCAACCATTAAACAGTTACTAACATGACCAATTACCACTAGGGTTATTATCAAACCCTAGATTCTTGAATCATCAGACTGAACCAAAAATTCAAATCTCAACAATTCCTTCACAAGTCTCAAATTATCACATAGTCAATATTCATAAAAGATATCTACTTCAACTAAGGTTCAACTATAAAACCCTAGAATTCTATTTCCGCAAACTCAACAACCTCACATAGATCTCGAATCATCATATTTCAGAAATTTTACTTAGACTAAGGTTTAATTCCAAAACCCTAGAATTCCACTATCTCAACAATCATTAAATACATAGATATCAGATTGCTACATTTCACATTGGACAATGTCACTATTAATATTTAACTATAAAACCATATATTTTCATATTCAACAATCACTTAATAGATTTCATATTGTTATATCACACATACTAGACAATTTTAACTTTACTAGGGTTTAGCTATAACACACAAGATTTCCAAATATCGTCATCATAGAATCTAAAACGAGGACTTCCATTGAATCCTAACACTCTTGACCATCAATGACTAGGTCAACACATATCTAGAAAATCATAACCATACATATGCATATCATATGTCTAACCATAAATACATTTGACCTACACAAACCTAGGACTTCAACCAAAAGGACATATCCATATATATTCCTATATTTTTATCATCATGAAAAAATATATCATATGATTTGTTAGTCAAACCCAACTTTTCAAATATCAATAAGATTTAGACATTCAAAACCGATTACACTAGGGTTTGATTAGACAAACACACACATACCAAGAAAATGATTTCTAAGACAATACAAGGGTCTTGCTCACACATTCCATGAAACCCCAATGAGCTAGGGTTCCAATATAGAACACAACAAACCCTACATTACCAAAACCTCAAAGGTTCTGGGATTTTAGACCTTATCATTCCATCCTAACAAGTTATGATTTCCCGATCATACCAAAATCCTAGACATGACATCATCAATAAAGCTTCAACTAGCCCTTTACAATATCCCTAAGCGGTTTAGGATTTTAGACATTCATATTAGCATACCCTTCGGTTAGGATTTTACAGAACCTATCTAGGGTTCTACATAGTCTACCAAGAATATGAGTTGGGTGGGTATATTTATCAAGAGATGAATCACCCAAACAAGAATCACAAAGATTAAATACAACTAGTCATAACAAGGTTAATAATGGATCATCAAATGAATAATCCTTTCAATCAATGTATTCAAAGCATACCTTTGTTTATTGACTAACGTTGTCTTGAGGGATCCGTATTCTGGCAAATGTTTTCACTTTGTTTCTCGACTAACCTTGTCTTGAGAGATCCTTCTTCTTGTGGATGTTTTCCATAATCAAGACAATAGAGAGAGAAAGCTGATTAGTATTCAATATAATCACAACTGAATGAGTACATGAGCCCAAAAGTGAAAAGACATGAAATACTTATCTTTGAGAGTAGTTGGGAGCTCCCTCTAAATCTGGAGGGAAACCTACAAACTTCCAATTGTTGAGACCTACAAAAACTGCACACCAAGAAGGTGGAAATCATAATAGAGCAGTGATCACTAGTTCTTTGTCTGGAACAATCTCATCGATCGTCAAGAGATCTTCCCTGCATCTAGCTATCCTCACGAAGAAGGTTTCCACAATATATTCTCTAGGCATCTTCGTAGTTCTAATCTCATTCTTCAACCTTGATACTTGACCAATGTTCTTAATAGTGAATAGCTTTAATAAGGATTCATACATCTCTTGAGCATGATAGATGTTAGCTATGAATGGGAAAAGATTTTCTTTTATCCCTTATACCATAATAGTCTTAGCCACCAATTCTAAATCCCTTAGTTTCAATTTGTCGACATCATTGGTTTCTTCAGTAGGCTTCTTTATATTTCCTTTTACAAAATCCAACATATTATTCTTCTCGAGTATTAGGTCAATTCTCTTCTTCCAGGATCTGAATTTGGATGCTCCTTCAAGTTTGTTCTCACCTTTGATTGAGTTAGACGTCTTCCTTGAGTATAATAGATTCCTCCCCTGAGATAGTGCCTATGAATAGATCTGCCTTTTTCTTCTTTCTTCACCAAAGCTCTAATACCATGTTGGAAAATAAGAAATGCAGTAAAGATTTTCTCGATCTTGATAATTACTTGTGATGTTTGTTATTACTACAATTATTTATATTTTTTTCTTTATTTCATCAAGCAATTACTAGAAGTAGTAGCACATAAGACAATCAACACAAGATGTAGGAACATGCCAAGGAAAAACCCCCCTCGAGGGGAAAACACAGTCAAAGTAATTCTTCATTTCAATAGTATTCTTTAAGACTCTTCACCCTATACCTTGACTAGACCTTCCCTCCACACTAAGTCAACCTCTAGAAAATTGACCTCTTCCCAATGACTTCGACGATGCAACAACTTTTAGTAACTAACAACTTTCGAAAATAGTCCAAATTAGAATACTTCGATCTCCCAATCCAGAGAACGAAAGAGAGAGATGCCGCCACCAAAATTTCGATTTTACTTGACTCCTTAGAATCACCAAAACTTGCATTCACTTTAGATTCCCATAAATAAACTTTCCTAGCTACCCACTTCGCACTTCTGCCCAACAACAAGATTTTTGCACTTCTGCCTAGTAGAGAGAATTCAAATTTGATGAGAAATTATTCTCCAAATGAATTTTATGTCCTTCCTTTTATAGGATTCTTGTGGGGTCAATTAGGGTCTTAGGTTGACTTCATCTTCCCTTAGGCCGACATGATGTGGAAGTTCCATAATTCATATTTGAATCAATACTAAACCTTTTTACATTATTTAAAAGCCCAAGAATGGTATCTTAAAATGTAAAATAATTCTATAGACTTAGAATAAATCCTAGAAGTCCTCAATGGGGACTTTGACCTAAAACACGGTGACACAAGCATGCAACCCATACTTTAATAAGTCACAATAATAATAATAATAAATATTTTCTTTATAATTTTGACAAGTACATAATATAATGACTCAATTACATTATTGAAGATTGAACGTAGTTACTTTTTCCAATAGGTAAGTCCCTCTTCCTCCCCTCCAATTACTAAGAATGAAATAGGAGGTATGCTAGAGGACCTAAAAATTGATATCTTACACATATTTTCTATGAAAATGGACACACTTAGATCAAGAGAAAATAAGAAGAGGTAAAAATAACATTAGCTATATTTTTCCATAAATGCACTAAAAGACATCCTAGGAATGTTTGTCCTTTAGATTCCATAGAAATATGTTCTGTATCTGAAGAAAATCACTGCACTGAAAAATATCCATCTTTCCCAAGTTTGAAATATTCGTAACAAGGAGAATAAGGGAGGATGGACCAACTCTATTTTTTTAATCAGAAGAGGTCATAAGCCCTCGGGAAATTTCAACAAGGTATGAACTACCCATCTCCTTTCAATACAAATTATAATGCACATTTTCAACCCTGGTTCCCCCCTAGAATTTCACCCTTGTCTATGCCCACTCCATGCCCTTATCCTCCCAAAAATGTTATTCTTCATTTTTATCCATATCCACATCAACCTCCTCAATGGGGTAATTCATCTTCAGGATGGAGACCTCAGGAAGCCCAACCACCTACTTTGATGCCACCTCCTCCTAAACCACAAGTATCCGAAAATAATCCTCGTAAGAAACCTCATCTGCCTTCCCAACTTGTTAGAAAATTTAAAGTGGCAACAATTATAACTTATTTTCTTAACCTTGATACTTACTTGTCAATATTGGTTATCTTATTTATCTTCTTATTTAGATATATTCATCAAATAATATCAAAAAATTTCAACAAAAAAAGAGGACACAGATATAGGCTTTGATCTAGGATAAAACCCCTATAAAGGGAAAACCCAAAAAATCTTATATTCTTTTAAATATACTTCAAATGAGATACAAAGAATCAATCCCTAGATTAGTTCCTACTCCCATAACTAAGTTAATCCTTCTACAAGTCCTTCTTGAATCTACACCAAACTTCTCTTCCTTGCAACTTTGACCTGCCAACTACAACACTGCTATTTGACTTGCAATTTCGACCTGCATCTTTGAACTACAACTTTGGCGATATAGCTCTTGGAGAAACCTTAATTTGACCTCCTTCTAGGACCTTCCAAGAGAAATATGGCCCTTCCTATGGCCAGCAAGTTCTAGATAGAGTTTCCTTCCTTCCATCTACCAACTTCTGCACTTCGTCCTACTGCAACTCGGCCCTGCAACTTCAGCCTCTTTCCACAACCTAGAAACCCTATAATTTCACATATGTGAGAGATATAGAGCCCAAAAATAATATATTCCGGCATCCTAGCTTCTTCTATACCTTCGCTATCATATTCTACTACTTCCCAGCTACAAATCGAACTCTTTCTTGATGATCAAACTTGTGAGTGAGTGTGTCTCCAAATGAAGTCGAAATTCTCTTTATATAGCCTTCTCAAGGGGTTGAATGATCTAGATCTTTTACTTCAAGGATGCATACATAATTGGATATAAAAGAGCATGTAGCCAAGTAACTTAAACACATGAAAAAGAACAAGAAATCATTAAGAAGCCTTGAGATCAAAGGTACAAGACGATTTGACTATGGAGTTCACCCAGTGTGAGATATGTTTCCGGGCCCTACTCAAAGTGGGGAGGCCTCTTTCATTAAATGGAAGCAAAAATGACTTAAATTAGCTTAACATAAATGACCCTTATACCTCCATATTTTTTCATTGGTAAAAAATTCAAAGCTCAGATGCAAAAAAGAACATCACCATTGGATTCATGGTGTGAAATTGTGTCAAAAGACTATAAACTTGACCATATTATGAGAAAGTGACCTCTGGAGCTCCAAGGAATCTTTAGATTCCCTCAAGATTCCTTACAAAAATATTCTCCCAAGATTTCCTAGGAATCTATCTCAAATTCTGTGCCCATCTAGGTGTTGTTCCATCTTGGGCACGCTCCTGGTTCAACCTGCAGCTTGGTTTCGGTCCTCAGTTCCACCATGCTCTCCCCGGTCGAATAGAAGACTAAGTTTATATAGGATCTGGGTAGCATGCCTTCCAACAAATGGCTGAACAACCTATTGGTTGGCGAAAGTAATGTTAAGGTTTTTGTTGGGGGAGGACCAGGTTCAAAATCGCAACGCCCAAAATAGTTTAGTCATAGTTTAAAAATAGTGCATATAATTGTAACATTTTGGTGGTTTTTGAATTCATTACTTGGTGGTTAAGGTTGGTCTCATTTTGGGAGTCACCCATTGGTGGGCCAACCCACCTGGGCTGCATGGGTTCGACCCCTGCTGACTCCCTCCACATGGCTACCATTATACAGTTGGGAGGGCCAAAGTCTTTGGTGTCCCGACCCACATATGTATTATATTTTGATTATAATAGTAACCAATTTGTTGAAGCATTGGGGGATGGCAGCCCACCCCCCAAATTTTATATTATTTTCCGACCGCCGGAATCCATGCCACTTGGCCTAGTTTTATGAGAACTTTGACCAACTATATCTTGAGCATACACACTCAGATTTGAGTGCCATTCACACCATTGGAATTAGGACGACGAGCGCTATGATCCGGTCCTAGTTTCACTTTAATATGATGATTTTGAGTTTTTCCTTTTTTCAAGGCCACTTCTATTTCTGGAGCCACTTGGATCATTCCTCCCCACTAATGAGATTTTGGCTTGCCAAAAACTTTATCAGTTAATTGGTAAGTGAGGGAATTTCTGCCTCACTTTCTCCTTTTCAAATTCATTGGGTCTTGCTCGGATGCATTCCCTTGAAACCAATACGAAGGTACTCTATGTCTCCCCATCATGAATTCCTATTAAGAATGATATCCTCTGGTAGTTTTTCCACATACTTAGGAGGAAAATCATCCACTGTAGGAACTTGTCTAACCTCTTCAGTGTCCATGATCAAATGAGGCTCATAAAGCTTCAAATTTTCAAAGTTCACCACTGAGAACATTTACATGTATGCTGGAAAATCGAGGTGAAAATAATTGTCTCCAATATTTTATGATATGGTGAATGGGCCATATCATATTTTTCTCAACTTCTTTCCTTCCCCTTTCATTTTTCTTTGCTGATGTGGAGCCACACTTTGTGGTGAACCTGTAATTGGTGATTGACTCAATGCTTGTCATGTTGAGCTTTGTATTGAGCTTGAATTTTCTCCAACTACTCCTGCACTGCCTGGTGAATCATCTGAATTTGCTAAATGAATTTCCACACTTTGTCCCTGTCATCTTGCCCATTGGAATTTTCATCTCTCCCAAATACCATTTCTAAGGGATCCTTTGGAAAATATCCAAAGCATGTCTCGAATGGTGAGCTCTCAGTGGATGAATGTACTGCCTAGTTGTATGCATTTTGTACAGAGGGAACTTGCTCATCCTACAACTTGGGATGCTTGCCATAATAGTGTCAGAGTAAGTGTATCATTGTGTGGTTGAAAATATCACTTTATCCACTGGTCTGCAGATTAAATTTCATGCTCTATTAATCTTTGTGTCCATAATTCTCCATAAAATCATCCAATATTCTCCAAGAAAGCGAGAGTCTCAATCAAAACAATGGATGTGGGCAACCCAGAGTGCACCCATACAATTTGGAAGAAGATATGAGTAGTCTTCTCTGTAGTGACCTTCTTTTTAAAAGGCATTAAGACTGACATTTTGCTAAATCTATTCCCAACAACATACAAATAGTCATGACCTCTCCTAGACAAAGGAAAACTTCCTACAAAATCCATTGACACACTTTCCCATGGATGACTCAGAATAGGGAGTGGTGTGTAGAGCCCAAATTTTTTATTAGTGGGCTTGTTAAATGAACACAACATACATCCCTTTACATATAGAGTCACAATATTTTTCATCTGAGGCTAATAACGCAACCTCTGCAAATGAAAGAAAGTTTTCCCTACACCAAAATGATCTTTCACAAGAGAGGTATGTGCCTCTCTAATTACATGTATTCTTTGATTGGTGGGGATACAAATTTTTCCAAGGTGGTACAACAACTTTCCTCGCAAATGGTAACTATAAACCTATGATCCATGGGTCATCTTTGCATAAATCTCCTTAAAATCATTGTCATCAACATACTATTCAACATAAATTTCAAAAGATAAAGAAGAATTTTTCAAAACTATAGATGCAGAAATAGGAGGCTAGAAAGCATATCTGCCACTTTGTTATTGGTTCCCTTCTCGTAATTTATTACCAATTGAAACTGCTAGAGGAATCCCATCCATATGAAATGACGTGCTTGTTTAAGCTTGGTATATGACTAGAGGTACTACAATGGATAGTGATATGTGTGAATGATGTTCTCCTTTACAATCAAATAGTGCTTCCACTTCTTCGCGCTTTTAACCAAGGCATACAACTCATTGTCATATGTGGGATAGTTCACAACAACTTGGGAGAATGTCTCTGAATGGTAACATACAATTTTCCTATGCTGCGTAAATACTACTCCCATGGCATATCCATTGGCATCTGTCCCAATCTCAAAAGGATGTTGGAGGTCAAGTAAGGCCAAAACTAGTGTTTTACTGATCTTCTCTTTCAGTGTATCAAAGGATTTCTGCTACTTTCCTTCCCACTGAAAGTTTTTCTTGACACTTGCCAATGCATGTAAGGGGGATAAAATGATGTATAAGTTGGCAATGAACCTTCTCCAGTATTGTATTGCACCCAAAAAGCTACGAACCTTTGTAACATTGGTGGGTTTAGGCCACTTTACAATCACATCAATTTTAGAAGGATCTATTTTTATTTGTCCACTTCTGACAATGTGACCCAAGTAAACCAAAAAGGTCATACCAATTTCACACTTAGACATTTTGACATACAATTTTTACTTTTGAAAAACATCAGGCACCTTTTTAACATGACTCATTGAAAACAAGAATGTCATCAAGATACACAAGTACAAAAATCATTAAGAAAAGGTCATAAAATATCATTCATCACCCTCATGAATGTGGTTAGAGCATTGCATAGTCCAAATGGTATCACCATCCATTCAAACATCCCATGTTTTGTCTTGAATATAGTCTTACATAAATCCTATTCTACAATCCTAACCTAATGATAGCTACTATGCAAGTCCATTTTCGTGAAATACACAACATTTTTCAATTGATCTAATAAATCATAAATGCGAGGGAGAGGGTACCGATTCTTCACCATTATTTTGTTGCGTTCTCTGTAGTCCACACACATCCTCCATGTGGCATCCTTATTTGGAACCAACACAATAGGTGAAAAACATGGAGAATAGCTTGGCCTTATGACCCATTCGTTGAACATTTCATGTACCTTCTTCTTAATCTTCTCCATCTCAATGGCTAACAACCTATACATACCAAAGTTGCGTAATGGAGCATCCTGTTGCAAGAGAATCTCATGATTTGGAGGCAACCCACTTGGTTTTCGAAAAATCCCATTCTAGTTATAAATAATTTCATACAATTCTTTTTTATGAATGGGATCACAACCTTGGAAAGATTCAAATGCCTTTGCATCTATTGCTCTCACAACCATGTGCATGCACCATTTCTTGGAATTTATCAATCTCTTCATTTGACATGCACTTGCAAGTCTAGCACTGATTTTGGAGTGATGAGCTCTAACAATGTATTCCACCTCATCTTTTGTGAGATGATACTTGTCATGGCGAAAGAAAATTTCTTTCTTGTCATACAAATATACCACATATATCTAAGGGTACAACATCAAGATTAACCTCATATACTAGTTTGGATGCAATAACAAATCTAGCTCTACACTGCTTGGTTACATGTAATTTGGCTTTATCACACACCCAACAAAGAGGGTATGGTTTTAGATGAGGCTTCTAACCCTAATTGCTTCACCAAGGATTCCGAAATCAATTTCTTTTTGTGATCCAAGATCAAACAAGGTTTCCTCTTTAGTATGTTTCATTATGACTCTTGTTAGGTTCCTATACCAATAGGAGTCATAAATTTGAGTGACTAAGATTAAGCTTGTAATATTGTACATACCTTTGCTTTCTGCAAATGTTTTCCATATTATAAAAATGTAAAAAATGTAAAGAGGGTATGTCCTAAAATATAAATCAAAGGACAAAAAGAATAAGAGAAGGTCAAAAAAATGAAAGTATATGAACCCCAAAAAGAAAAAGACCATGAAAGTGTGCAAGTCCAAATTCCACTACTACTTACTTTCATGCATAATAATGATTGTGTGCAACTTGTTATTCATGCCACAATCCATGGTAATCAAATAGTTTAATCTTGGTTATTCCATGATTTGAATTTCATGTTTCTAGATTAGAGAACAAAATTTGACCAAACAGTTTAATCTTGGTAGATCATAGTTAGGTAGAGAAAATAAAAGGAGCTCATAAGCTTAATCTGAGCCCTTGGATGATATAAGGTTAGAATTAGATAGTTTACTTTGTAAAGAAAAGAAAAAGGTTGATAAGGGTTTGCTAGCCTAAATGCTCCCTAATAAAGTGAAGAAAAAATGTTAGGATGAGTAAGTGGGTAAGTAGTAGAAAGGCTACAGAAATATCATGTGATTACATAAAAGCACTTATGTCATTGTTTTAAATGAATCTTTCCAATATGCATAAGTAGAGGACAAAGCAAAGGCAATGGTTCACATTGTGATTTATTTAACAACCCCTCATTCATTTTTAACTCCTATGACACTCACTAACTTCCCTTTCACAATAAAAATATTACACCTATAGTTCTTTAAGTCAAAGAGGCTCAGAGCATTTCTCTAACTTCTGGTGGGACCGGACCCTCTGCTTGATGACTAAAGGAGGAAAAGTGTTAAATTCCCTTATAAATCATTCATCCCCCTCACAAAACCCCTTTTCCTAAGGTTAAGTTCTCTTGCTTAGGAAAACCCCTTTATAAACATGTTTTATGTGCAAAACCCACCAAGTACATTTATCCTAAGTATTAAGTATGTGGAAAGCACACAAGATTTCATATACCTAAGTGCAATACCCCTTCCGCTCATTTCATCGCATATTAACCTTTTAAACTTTATTATTTAAATTTCCGAAAAACCCATTGTCCGGTATATATTTAACTTCTTTATATAAATTAAACCCACCCCTTAGTTTATTTATAAATTATATTACTACCCCATATCCCACAAATATATTGAATCCCACCCCTTAGTTTATTTATAAACTATATTACTAACCCATATCCCACAAATATATTGAATCCTACCCTTAGTCCTTAATCCCATATTAAAGTGTCCCTGATGAGATTAAGCTCCAAGTTAATCTCATATCACCGATGATTAGACCCATGGTCCCCCCGAAAACTTTTTAAATCACCGCATAGTTTCACCTCCCGATCATCGTACGATCTCCCTTCCCCTCATCTAATGGCTCGCATCCATATTGGGTGACCCCTCCCAAATACCGCCCGCACCACAAAAGCAGTGCGATGGACCTTCCAAACCACTTTTCCCTTTCAATAAAAAATTGTCATTGTTCATCAATTAATGAACGCACCAAAAATTAACCGTTTACACTATAAAATCCCATTTACCCCTCTTTTCACAATTTTCACGCAATTACCATTGATAATTCAGAAAAGTCGTTGCGACTCGTGCAACTAGCTAATTCTCTCATAGACCTCCTCCATTGCTCCACATATGCTGTAGACAACCCAACTCATTCATTAGTCCATACTATAACTGCACAAACCTCTGTAGCCTCCATCAACTACCAATAATAGTCAATTTCGCCCAATTCTAGGACATTGATGAATGTAAAATTGCCTAATGCAGAATGGTGGGAGACAGTCATTGATTTACTGTGATAAATTTACAACAAAAAGTTACTGCAGAGTAAAAACAGAGCAGTCAGGTAAACAGGTGAAAATAACACATCAGGGTCAAAGTGTATCAGATGAAAGAGTATCAGTAAAAGTGTATCAGATTGAAAAATCAAAGTGAAGATAGATGAAAAAAACGAGCAAAAATGGTACATATTCCAGAAATTTCCTGTCTAAGTCATAAGTTTGTAGAAACTATTGTGGCTAATCTAAGATGCATTTTGAGAAACTGGAGGAGCTTTATGTTTCTAAAATGCCAATATACAAAAACCTATCTCACTTCTTACACAGGTATTACGAAAAGGGAGATAAATTCATCTCTTCAGAGGCTATTTTTCGGACTGTGCAAAGGCCCGTTTTTGACATCCTTTTGTAGAGAATATTGTGAACAGATGGAGCTACATTTTGGGAAAATGAGAGAGGTTTATCTCCATAACATACATATCTACAATAATCTCTTTCACATTTTACATATATATCATGGATTTAGATATACAAGGGTATCACTGGACCCTAATTTTGCAGAATTTCTGAGGTCGAATGCACAAAGGAAGGAGGCAATTAGTGACTTGGAAGCCTCATCATCAATTAAGAGTTGCTATCAAATTCAAATTTCTCTTCCTTGTCACCCTCAATCCATAAATATAGTGCCAAATAGATTCATTAGTTTTGAGTTTCCTTTATTTAAGTTCTATTAAATGTAAAACAGTTTGAGATATTTGTAAAACCAATCTTCAAATTTTTCAAGATATTTTAGTTTAGAATTTGTATAAATACTTCTTCATTTGAAATATTTTAGGGTGGATTCTTAGAAATTTCTATAGACTTCTTGATCAAAAGATTGTAAAGCCATTGGAGCAGTGACTAAGCCAGCAAGCTGGATTGATGAATAAAGACCAGATATTTCAAAGGATTCATGTGTTAAGCGAAGTGTAGACAAGTATTCTCCTATGTTATCATTATTTTTCTTAAATTTTTTCCACAATCTTTAATGTATTTTTGAATATGAATTCTATAACTAGATTATTATCTCAGGATTTGTTTAATTACACTCTATTTTAATAGTTAGGCAAATATGAATGTTTTCTACTGATATCTATGTTAAGGAATTCTTAATTGCTCCTTAGTTTAGGTTGTCTCTCTGTAATCTATAGCAAAGGATTCTTAATTGCCCTTTATTTCCGATTATCCTTTGTTCCTCATTTTAATCCTGGTATGAGAATTCTTAATTGCTCTCTCACCTTGGTTAAGAGCATTTCACCCCTCTGGCCCAAATACCTGCACTCTACTTTGCTATCTTGCCCTTTGAACATTCCCTTTAATGAGTTGATCTAGTTCTACCGCCCTTCTATTGACTCCATAGCCCAATGGTCTAAAGACATCATTCTATCCATCTGCTTTAAGGATCCCACCATCCAATCTTAAATACAAATAAAAAACTGCCTTGAACATTCATAACTAGCCTGAAATCCCAACAAAAAAAGCTAAATCATATAGAGGGAGCCCTCTCTGAGCTATAGTTGGCTAGAGCCTATGACCAAAAGTTGGTTTGTGGTTACCTCGATGATTTCTTTCTTTAGCCTTGAGAAAATACTGAGTGATAACAACTCTAATGTGGAATAATTCAATCCTCATTCATTCATTAACAAGAGACTCATTTGAAGAACTTGTAATTGCTCGCAATTTGGAATTTATCATGAAGAGAAATAGTACCTTGTGTGCCCATTGCTATGATTTATGCCTCGTCACCAGAATCGGATCCAAGGTCATGTTGTAAGGTTTCCACCATCTTTTTCTTGTTCTTTCCACCAAATATTTTTGGTTTCAAATTTGGATGAAACTTCCAACATTGTTCATCATCATGGCCTTCCTTCTTCCAATGTGTGCAAGATGGCTTCACTCCTTCATCCTTCTTGATTGTAGCTTCCTTCTTGTCCTTTCCCTTACATTTTCCTTTGAACTTGCCATTATGAGGTTTGAAAGATGATTTCTTTGGTTTCTCTTCTTTATCATTCGTTCCCCTGCTTGCAAGGTGAAGGGCCTTCAAATTGGCCACATCAATATTAATAGGCTCAGATAACAACAAAGAATTCCTGATGTAACTATGTAAAGCACCAATATACTTTGTTACAATTTTTGGTGAATGTGAAATTCCCAAGTTTAAAGCTTGTTTTCTAAACTCTTCTATGAATCTTTGTACATTTTGACCCTTTCATTGTCTCAAATATTTCCATTTCATTAAATCCTTTTGTCTATAATCAAAAGGATAAAATTGATATTTTAATGTAGAAACAAAATTGGACCAAGAAGAAAGGATATTACCCAAGTTGTTGTTGCCTTTCTACAACTTTCTCTCCCACCAGACGAGAACAGTGCCACTTAGCCGAAGAGATGCTAATTTGATTTCGGTCTCATCTTCCTCAATCTACTGAATCTGATAATAGACATCGACATATCTAATCCAATTGATTATTTTCTCTACATTACATTCTCCATTATATGTGGGAAAATCACACTTTACATCTAGCTTAAAAAATTGCTTCTTAGATGTATTCCTATGATGCCCATTGGAGTGATGAGAATAAGAAGAAGAAGAATTGTCATTGGAGGATGGAGAGGGTAGTTCAGGAGGATCTCCTCTTCCACCTTCATGATTTACTGAGGCATGATCATCTGGTTCTTTCTTCCTAGGCTTGAATTTATTCTCATATTCTGCAAATAACTTGTCAAATTTGTCTGCCATGGTGAAGAAGATATTGCGATAATTTCTCTGTTCCTCAATTCGAGCTTCATCATATTGCATGCTCCATCTTCATGGTGTATGCCCCACTTTGAGATCAAAGGATTTTAGTTTTCCTTCTCCTCTTTCGAGCTTGTTCCTAGTTAGTATTCACTCATGAAACTCACATCAAGAAGGCCTGCTTTGATACCAAACTTGATCCATATATTTTACTTCAAGGATGCATATAGAATTGCACATAAAATAGCATGTAACCAAGTGACTTAAACACATGAAAAAGAAGAGGAAATCATAAAGAATCAATGATATCAAAGGCACAAAATGATTTGGTTATGGATTTCACCTAGGGTAGGCTATGTCTTTGAGCCCTGCTCAAAGTGGGGAGGCATCTTTCATTAAATGGCAGCAAAAATGACTTACAATCAACTTTACATAAATGACCCTTATACCTCCATATTATCTCATTGATGAAAAATGTAAAGCTCAGATGCAAAAATGGACGTCACCATTGGATTCATGGTACGAAATCATGTCAAACAAATATAAACTTGACCATATTCTGAGAAAGTGACCTCTAGAGCTCTAAGGAATCTTTAGATGCCCTCAAGATTCTGTACAAAAATATTCTCACAAGATTCCCTGGGAATATTTCTCAAATTTTGTGCCCACCTGGATGTGCTCCTGGTTCCACCTACAAATTGGTTCTGGTCCTTGGTTCTGTCACACTCTCCCTAGTCGAATGGAAGGTTGAGTTTATATAGCAGTTGGGTGCCAGACCTTCTAACAAATGGTTGAACAACCTATTGGTTGGCAAAAGAAATGCTAAGTTTTTCGTTGGGGGTGGACCGGGTTCAAAACCTACCACACCCTAAATGGCTTGGTCATAGTTTAAAAATGGCACATATCGTTGTAATGTTTCGACGTTTTTTGAATTGGTTACTCCGTGGTTAAGGTTGGTCTTGTTTTTGGAGCCGCCCATTGGCAGGTTGACGCACATGGGCCGGGTAGGTTCGACCCCCACCAACTCCCTCAACATGGTTGTTGCTATATGGTTTGGTGGGCTCAGTTATCTGGTGGCCCGACCCATATACATATTATGTTTTGATTATAATAATAACCAATGTCGTTGAACCATTGGGGGTTGATGGGGGTGGTGGCTCGCCACCCCAAATTATATATTTTTTTGTAGTTTTATGATAATAATAGTCACCGAGAAAAGTAAAGAGGTAACAAATTATCCTATTCTGACCACTAGATTCTGTACCCTAACCCTTTTCCAAATTGTTGCCTCGATAATGATTGCCACTAGGCCTAGTTTGACTAGAATTTTGACTGACTATATCTTGAGCATACAAACTGGATTTGAGTTTCATTTTTGCATTGTTGGAATCAAGACGATGAGCACTACAATGTGGTCCTACTTTCATTTCAATCTGATGACTTTGATTTTTGAGCTTTTTTCAAGGCCACTTCTATTTCTAGAGCCACCTGGATCATTGAATTTCCTCCTTTAAGCCAACTTGAGGACCCCAAGGTTGACTTGTGCTCTTGGATATTCTTAGAGTTTATAGACTAAAAAACAATTCTTTTTACAATTACGAATTTCCTGGAAGGGTCTTATAAATATGATGTTGACACTATTGACTCATGATAATAAATCCTAAGACCTAAAAACCCTATAAGCATGAAGTACATACTTTTACCAAGAAGACCATAAATAATGATCATAAAACCCATGCTTTAATAATAATAATTTTTATTTATTATTTTCTTGTTTGTTACATATGATACATATTGAAATGAGTACAACAACTATAAAGACTTAAACTAGTTACATTTCTCAACGCTCCCTCTTAACTAGGGAGGTATCCATAATTGTACAACCAGTACAACATCATATCCCAAACTAGAGATTTCTTAAGAAGAGTCAGACTGATAAGCCATATTGTAAGCATCACTTGAGGACCCCAAGGTTGACTTGTGCTCTTGGATATTCTTAGAGTTTATAGACTAAAAAACAATTCTTTTTACAATTACGAATTTCCTGGAAGGGTCTTATAAATATGATGTTGACACTATTGACTCATGATAATAAATCCTAAGACCTAAAAACCCTATAAGCATGAAGTACATACTTTTACCAAGAAGACCATAAATAATGATCATAAAACCCATGCTTTAATAATAATAATTTTTATTTATTATTTTCTTGTTTGTTACATATGATACATATTGAAATGAGTACAACAATTATAAAGACTTAAACTAGTTACATTTCTCAACGCTCCCTCTTAACTAGGGAGGTATCCATAATTGTACAACCAGTACAACATCATATCCCAAACTAGAGATTTCTTAAGAAGAGTCAGACTGATAAGCCATATTGTAAGCATCATCGTTATGACCAGCACTGATCCAGGTGGATCTTCAAAAAGTACGAGTGGCATGGTAAAAGGCTCAAAAACTCAAAGAGGTAGAATTTGGATAAACTTAGCATCAGTTTGAAGTGCTCTTCATCCTGATTGCAACGGTGTGAATGAAACTCAAATCTGAATTCATATGAAGAAGTTACAGCAAGTAAAAGTTTATGATTGACTTGGATAGGTGGTGGGAGGAGATGACGTGGCAGCCACTCTCAGTGAATGGGGAAGTGCCAAGTGGCAGGGTTCCATTGGTCCCACATACTGCCAATCACAAAAGGAAGAGGCCATGACTTAAGGAAAATCGGCCTCGAGCAAGCCATGGTTGTGATGCAATCAAACTGCAATCGCCCATCACAAAAAGAGAAGGTGAAAGAATTGGCCCCCGAAGCAAGTCCTGGTTGCGATTGATATATCACAATTGCAGAATTATGTTGCAATTTGTGATATTGAAATCATATTTAGCAAAGGGTAAGTAGTTTCATGTTATACTAATTTTGGTTTCCGTCGATTTCAATTTGCGATATGGACTCTTGGAATCGATATATTATATATTGTGGTTAATAGTTCATTAGGTTTGTAGTTGTCACAGGGCGCTTGATGTATGGGTTTTTAGTCTATCCGCTGATTGGAAATGCCAATGGGAAAGATGCCGATAGTAAAAGGCCTCTGAGTTAAATGCGTGGTTAAGATTTTTTTCCATATTTATGAGGTTTGTTACCACATATTATGTGGAACTCGAGATCCTCGACATTAAAGAAAACATACCTGCGTGCTAAACTTGTCATTGGTTTAGAATTGCTCGGGAATTGAGATATTTACCACCATCATATATAAAGGACTATCCGTGTTAGATAAGGGGGAAAGAAGCTGTGATATTTCTCAGAATACCATTGCAGAGTAGCAACACCTACTCCTAGAAGGTGGCCAAAACCTTGCCTCAAGTATCTAAGGGTTCTAAGAGGTGTAGGAAGCCCAAATATCAGAATTGGGCATTCAGACGCGAGTTTCTGCACAATCTTTCACCAAGATTTCAGTGATTCTCTCTATTTCTAGAGCTTGGCTCTCCATTTGTCATCTATCTTCCAAATTGGAGGTATAAGGGTGTTTATGTAAAATATACTTGTACCTTTTCTCTTTTCATGCCACTTAATAAATGAAGGCCTCCCCACTATTGAGTCGAGCCTGGAGATGTAGTCCAAATTGGATGAACTTTGTAATCAAATCTCTGTGTCTTGATCTTATGCATGATTATGTTTTTTACTCTTCATTTATAATATTATGTTTCATGATTTTTAATAAGATCAGTTACATCTAATTTTGATGCATCTATGAGAAAAAAATCCTAGATCAAGTGCTATCAGAGCAGGTCTTACAAGTTGCATGAGTATGCTAACCAGAAACAAGCTTCAAAGAATGTGCACTACAAATCAGAGACATGGCAGATGTTGAAGCGTGTTCGTAAGAGAAGCGATCTTTTGTTGATAGGAAATTGCATGTGTGAATGACGAAATGTGAAATCATGGAAGATGATAAAGAAATGCACGAAGCCTTCCTGAGGATGTCCTGAATCATGGACATCATGTATGGCACATACGAGAAAAGAAGAGAGGATGAGAAAGGAAGATCTGAAGGCGATGCTTCATCCACATCTTCCGATGCTTATGCATCTTATTCACTGCCTTCCTTGTCTTATCATCTCTTGAATGAGGAGATTAACCAGAGGCTTCAAGAAGAGAATGCCTAATTAAAGAGGTTACTATAGGAAGAGAAAAAGGAGAAATAAATGTTTCTATGCCAACTGCAAGATAAGGAAGAGGCTTTGGAAAATCTACAACATAACTCCCATGAGGTAAAGAGGAATTCTTCAACTCCGTGTATTTTTCCTGATAATGATTTCGCCACTTTTGAAGAAAATACCACGGGTATCGGCTCCAAACTATTAAAGAGAATGGGGTATGAGGGGAAAGGCCTCAGTATTGATGGCCAGGGCATCATAAACCCCATCAAAGTAGCAGAATTAACCCGACATACAAGAATTGGGTATGTCAGGAAGGAGATTGGGGAATGTGTTAAAAAAACCACTAAACCATCAATGACGTGAAGCCCTCACCAATTCTTTCCAAATCGATCGTGGAGGTAAAAGATGTTGATTTATCTTCAGTTTCATCTTCACATAATATAATTTCTATTGGAAATGTGGAGATACCCATTACAGGAACAAGCATGAGACTCCTTACCAAGATGAGGTACAAAGGAGAAGAACTTGGTGTTAATAGCCAAGGCATAACTCAACCATTGGAGGTTGAACAAAAATATCGATTTTCAAGTCTGGAGTACACTTAAGGACAATGCTCAAAGGTGTTAGAAGCTTCCATGACATTGTTGAATCCGTCGGAAAGAGGATGATGGGAATACATCACCATCAACCTATTGTAGTATGAATTGCAGAAAAAGAGCTGATGCAAGCTCTTGTTCCCATGATTGTACCAGAGACCAACATGAAAGCTATAACAAGTCTCCATATTCTAATGCTCATTTTTATTACAACCATATTGTTAATAATGAATGAAAATCATGGCATAGAAGAACTTGCAGATTTGGCGGATTGCATAACCATGTGTTTGTTGAGTTCTGGAGGAGAATAGCAACATGAAAGAGGATGAGGCATGAAAGACCCTCTCAACAACAGGAAAAGAATAAGGTAAAATACATTTGGAGGAAGAAGATGTATTATAGTCATTGTGGCACAGGTGGTCATCAAAGAGCCACGTGTCGGAGGCTCCATTCAAAGCAATGTCACAAGGACAAAGCATCCATGCATGAACCAGGTGAAACAATTGTTTGACCGAAAAATATGCCACATGGAGATGACCCATTCACTTTGAAAGTGAAAGACAGTTTTTCTAGGTGTGGTAGAATGTCATGGCCTTGCTTTTAAAATTATGTGTTGCATGTTAAACTATAAAAGTGATGATGTGTTTTCCATCACTAGTTGTAGCAACAATGATGTTTGGCCTTAGTTTTGTAAATCATACGTTGCAGTGATGATGTGTTTTCCATAATGTTTTAAAGAAGCAATGGTGCTTGGAATTATTTTTTAAATCATGTGTTTCAGTGATGATGCGTTTAACATCACTTGTTGAAGTAACCATGATGTTCGGCCTTATATTGATAGCTAGGGTATTGTTTCCATTTTTATGTAAAATTGATCATAGATTATGTGTTATAAACTCGTGGCAAGTATGGGATGCTTGGCTCATCATTGGTCATAGAATTAAGCATGTAATTTGCAAGAGTATTGTACTACAAATTTGCAGGGGATGCAGGTGTCGACTCATCACTTATGGCTCCGAAGTACAAAGCTGAAGGAGAAGGAAGGATGGACCTATTAGGGTACTTGTGGTGCAGATAATGTACACAACAAATGCAGATTATTTTATTGATTTTGGAGGACCAAAAGCTTCTCAATGGAGAGGATTGATCCAGGTGGATCTTCAAAAAGTACTACTGGCATTGTAAAAGGCTAAAAAATTCAAAGAGACAGAATTTGGATAGACTTATCATTTAATTGAAGTGCTCATCATCCTACTTCCAACGATGAAAACACCACTCAAATCCAAGTTCATATGAAGAAGTTAGAGCAAGTTAAAGTTTATGTTTGACTTGGATAGGTAGTAGGAGGAGATGACATGGTAGACACTCTCAGCGAATGGGGAAACGCCAAGTGGCAGGCTGCCATTGGTCCTACATATTGCAGATCGCAGAAGGAAGAGGCCGTGACTTAAAGAAAACTGGCCCCAAGCAAGCCATGGTTGCGATGCGATCAAATCGTAATCACCCATCGCAAAAGGAGAAGGTGAAAGAATTGTCCCCTCAAGAAAGTCTTGGTTGCGATGCAATATATCGCAATCACATAATTATGTTGTGATTTGTGATATCGCAATCATGTTTTTCCAAGAGGAAGCAATTTCATGTTTTACTAATTTTGGTTTCCATTGATTGTGATTTGCGATATGGAATCCTAGACCCAATATATTATATATCATGGTTAATAGTTCATCAGGTCTGCGGTTATCGTAGGGCACCTGATCTATGGGATTTTAGTCTGTCCACTGATTGGAAATGTTGATGGGAAAAACGTCGATATTAAAAATCCACCGAGTTAAATGCGTGGTTAAGATCTTTTTCCATATTTATGAGGTTTGTTTCCGCATATTATGTGGAACCCAAGATCCTATGTATTAAATAAAACAAACCTGCTTTCTAAACTTGTCGTTGGTGTTAAGGTCCTATAATAATAGGATTCATAATTTTGAATTGGATATGTTTAGTCTTGTAATATTATACATACTTTTGCTTTCTACAAAATGTTTTCCATATTAAAAATTTAAAAATGTAAAGAGGGTAAGTCTTAAAAGAATAATCAAAGGAAAAAAAGAAAGAAAAAGATAAAAAAAGTGAAAAATATGAACCCCAATAAGAAATAAAACAGATCATGAAAGTGTGCAAATTCAAATGCCACTACTTTTTACTTTACTTTGTAAAATAAGGTTGTGTGCAGCTTGTCAAAAATGCCACAATCCATGATGGTCAAAAATCTTAATCTTGAATCATTCATGCTTTTAATTTTATGTTGATAGATAGAGAATAAATATCTAGCCAAACCCCTTTTTCCCTTCATCACTTATAAATCCCCATTTTCCCTCATTTTGACCCTTACCCCTTCATTTCACACATTTCCATAGTAATTACCTTTCAAAAATCACCCCCCTACTCAAAACTCCTTTTCCCTAGTGTGAAACCCATTCCCCATTGAAAATATTACCTTCCCCCCTTATTAATTTCCCATTTCCCTTCAAAACCTACAAAAACTCCTTTGTCCTAAGCTTTTATGCCCCCGCTTTATCTAATTAACCCCCCCCCATTTCATCTTTCCCTGACAAACCTCTTTTAACCCACCAACCCTTGGTGCTGTTCAAAAACCCCGCCACCTAAACCATGGTCCCACTTTATTAACTTGCTTCTTATGTTAAAAATCTCGACCTTATTGGTTAATTAATTACATTTCTTTGTAATTAAACCACGAGCCCTGCAAATCCCTTTCCCAATTACCTCCATACATCTTAACCGCACGACAATCATCCAATCTCCTACCCCCAGATCCGGTAGTGTGCATCCATATCACGTGGATTCACCATCCGACCGATAACAGCCCGAGAACATGCAAGATTCGTGGTTTTTCCTTGCCACTGTTCTACTACATGGTGGCACCACATGAGATTGCATGCTCGCGAAAAATACCACCTGCCCTCTAAAAGTGATGTGAAGGCCTAGAAAACCACCTCCCTACCTAGACCAAAAACCACCCATAGTTCATTTATATTTTCCACGGAAAAATGTGGCCATTACCCATTAAAACGCCGAAAAAACCCCAAATTACTCTTTTCTTGCATTTTTCACTGTAAACTGCTACTAACCCATTTGCGACACCCTGAACCTAAAACGAACAAATTGACCACCGTCTGCTGCCTGAAGAAGCTTCGAACACCTAATTGAAGAAATCAATTGACACTTGAAGCCACCATACACTATGCATTCACCATTGAACCCAGTCTGCGCATGAAACCATCGATTTCTAGGTATTCTTTGGAAAAATGAGAATGGCCCTTCATTTGAAAACGTGCAATTTAAATTGGAAGTTTAATTAAGTGAATTAATTAAAGAAACTTGGCTAAATTGAAAAGAAACTTGCTATACACCCCAAAACCTTGTGCAGACAGTAATTATCCTCTCACTGTACCAGAACATATAAAATTTACTCCTAAAACTATACCAGCCTAATTATTATCTCTAAACCCAATTATGGCTTCCAAAACCTGTTTGGATCTGAGACCTCTACAAACTCCTCACCTAGACATCGACCACCTTGCATTAGCAGATATATATTTCCAAATAAAAGACACAACTTCACCTGCCTACCTTCTGAAGCTCCACTGTTGGAGTAAGGAAAAATTCTTGAACCAGAACGACAACATTCACCTATGGGAGTCTAATTTTCCTAAGTATTTGTTACCAGAAGTACACCCATTCCCAAGCGTCATCCACTTTTGTCATTCTTGCTACATTCCCATCCAAAGAGGCATTGTCACCCCTAACCAACACTTATTGTTTACCATCACTACATAATCCATCAACCAAATGCTGTAGGTCCATCCAAGCCCTAATGAGACTCCATTGTCTATTGGAGAATTGTTGGCCCTCTATACTGAATTAGACCTGCCCAAAATAGCCCAATTTTTCCAGACTTTCATCATAGAGGAATGTCATACTCCCACAGATAGTTCCCCTTATGCTGCCACCATTTTTTCTGAGAGAGGCAGACAAATTATTACCATGCTCTCTTACATCTTAGGATATACTACAAATGATCATGTGGATGAGGTTGTCCTGGCCTTCCTTTCCATATTTAGCCTAGGCAAGTCTCCTGCTGTAATTTACAACTATGCTAAGTTCATTGTAGATATGATGCATGAACAGATCACCAGATTACCTACCGAAAGAGTCTTCAAGTACTTTTATGTATTATTTCATATGTTCTTGTATTATCAATATAACAAATTCCTTGTCAGCATCCAAAAGTTGGATACCGAGGGAAATCAAAGATCAGTTATTTATTGGACACCCTTGATCCAAAAGTACTCCACTACATTCAATTATAAGGACTTCATTGATTCATTTGTCCATCCAGTCATGAATATGCTAACCAGTAGTCCCCAGCATAGAATCAACCAAGAGATTAAAAGGATGTTACAGTTGGCCAAGAACAATAAGGTGGGAGACTGGTATCTATATTATAACCACACGGAGATAAGAATTTATGGATGCCAACTTCCCCTTACAAACTGCCCAAATACCTCCCCATGAGGATATTTGCACTAGAATATTTTAGGCAGATTATCAATTATGATGAAGTCAACTTCCTAGTAGCTAGGAAGAAAACCCAATTCAAAAAGAAAAATCAATTGCGCCCCTTCATTTGCAATACCAGAGAAGCTGGACCAGAGACTGATAAGGTTTTGCAGCAAATGAAGTTCAAAAATAGTTTTATGTGGCAGTATGACCCTCATGGAGTCATAAATAAACTTAGGATCAAGGTCAAGTTAGGACCTTTCATCTATCAACCCAGACCAGACATTGAGATGTTTGCTAACCAATCAGAATGGTTGGGAAACACTCTAATTGACATGGACAATACAATAGTGGATGTAGAAAATACATTGATTAATGTAGAAAGACAAATTGATGAAAGTTCTTTCCTGTAGGTTCCAGAACTAGGATAACCATTGAATATTCCTCCTATTTTACAAACTCCTGTAAATGAGGAGAGAAACCCAAAGAGAAACAAGGAGGAGGGTTCCAGTTATACTATGGAAACCACAGATGACCAATTTGCGATCAGTTATAGGAAGAGGCCCAAGATCAATCCTGTATCTGAATAGGAGGACACCATTGAATCAGTGGAAATCACTCACACTGATACAATGGTGGAAAGAAGCAAAGGTACAACAACTTCAGGAGAAACACAACAACCCTTAACATCTAACACTCAACTGATTAAGAGATAGCTCAGTGTTGAGGTTACTTCTTTCAGCAAGCCAGCTAATAAAGCAAAGGATATCAAGGATAGGTATAAAGAAATTAAGTTAAGAAATGAGAAGTTGAAGGCCAAATCCTATGCTCAGTACTTCAAATGCACACCAGCAAATCCAAGCATGTTGATGTCAACTTTTGACATCAAAATAGGAAAAATGCAGGTGTTCTTCATGCAGCCAACTATTTAGCAACCAAAGACATCAACTAACTATAGAAAAACAGACTTTGAGGTGTTGGCCAAGGATGTTCATCCGATTGACCAGATTGAATTCCACAAGCAGGAATGAAAGATGATCTACTCCACCTTGACAAGAAAGGCCATGGAAGCTGCAAATTTCATTAGATAACATCCTCACAGGGCAAGCACAACAAGATCAAGTCATTGGAGGACTTAGTAATTAAGCGGGGACATGATCCCAATGACATCAAAGGGGATGAGAAATTGATCAAAAAGAAGAATGAGGACATTGTAGCTCTAAAAAAACAACTAAAACTTCCTCATTCAGAGCACCCATAGATAAAATAGGTCATTGAGAGCCAAACTCATCAGGAGGAGATGATGGACCTAGTTTTACAATTGAATGATCAACTAAAGGGAATGGAAAAGGAGTTAGATAGCTTGTTACAGTTAAAATAAGCTAGTATTGACACTGCCCTTGCCACTATTATCCCAACAGTCACTACTGCAGTACCATCCACTTTGGCATCATCATTAGCTCCTACAGCTCCAATGGCTACAACCATCCCAGCTTCCACAACGTCTACATCAGCAATAGGGTCAACATCAGCAACTCAACCAGGTGATGAGGCTAGTAAATTGGTCAAGGCAATGGAAGACATGTCCATTCAGACCACAGAAATGAACAAGCTCAAGGAAAAGGTAACCAGTCTAGAGAGTGACTATAAGCTTGCACGGATTATGCACAAAGAAGAAGTGCAGAAATCAACCAGGATGAATGAAAGAATAAAAATATTGGAGAAGGAATTGACTTTGAAGGAACCACTTGGCCAAGCCAAGGAACAATTTTGGGCCAATATCATTGACTCTATCAATGATATTTGGCCATCCATCCCAGTAATTTTTGAGCAAACTGACTTAGTGAAGGAGGCTACATAAGCCATACAAAGAGTGAAAACAGAACTAGGAGATATGCCAGAGGAGGCCACTAGGATCATTCACTTCATCAACTCCAAAAACAAGTATGAATTACAGGAGCTGGAGATACCTGAAAGGATAGGTACAATACTGGAAGTAAAAAGGGTCCTCACCAAGAGAAATTTAATGCTAAACCTGGAAGATAAGTGCCAAACCATGCAACTTGCTATAGATAGATTCATGGTTAAATTTGAAGTTTTGAGGCAAAAGGGTCTGCCAAATCCCTTAGTAATAAATGATAAATTAATGCCAGAGGAGGACCACAACAAAAGAATTAGAGAAGTGGCCAGAGATTAGGTAAATACTTTATCTATGAAGGGGATGCCTACTGGCAAGGTCCTACACTAGACTTTTGAGAACCTATTTGACCTCCAACATGAGGTAAAACACCTTTTTGTGAATAAGCCCATTTTTGCCAAGTATACGGAGGCAAATGAAATTTATAGGAAAATGATAAATATCCAAATACCAGATGTAGAAACATGGGAGAAATTGAATGAATTACTGTAGAAATACATAGTCAAATGTAAAAATGTACAATAAGGGTGAAAAAGCACAGTAAAAGGATAATGACAGGCCAGCTAGATGAAAGAGTATTAGGTAAAAGTGTATAAGTTTAAAGATCAGAGTATAAAGAGAATTCAACGTGAAGACCAACAACAAAGTAGAGAATAAAAGGGAAAATATCAGAGCATAAAGAAAACACAACCTAATAAATGGGGACAACATCCATCAGTTGAACATCTGTCTCTATCTTCTTGCATGAAGATATTTTTTTCTCCTACATTAATTCCCAAGAGAGTTTGGGATATTTTGTAAATTATTTTTGTATAAATACTTCATAATTTGAAGTATTTAGGTTGGATTTATATAAATCTATAGAGTTATTTTGATCATAAACCTAAGGGTTATTGTACTAATTTTTTAAGTCAGTAGACTGGACCAAGTAATAAAGAGATTGCATTACATGATTCATGTGTTGAGTTATTATAGTGAAGTATTTTCTTTGTCAAATTTCTTATTTTCTTATGTTTTTTAACAAAGTTGAATGTTATCTAAAGTCGAATGAATTAATTGGAAATTTATCTCAAAATTTGTTTAAGTACACTCTATTTTGAATAGTTGATCATTTCCATGTTTTCTTCTGATATCCGGATCTGAGAATCCTTTCTTGCTCTCCCATCTCAGTTGACCTCTTTCACTTTCTTCATGGTCCGGCCTAAGGAAGCCTTAATTGCTTGTTGGATCCGATTGAAAACCACTTCACTATCCAGCCTTGAGATCTGAAGTAACTTTGCTGTCCTACCCTGTAGACACTGTTTTTAGAACTTGATCGAATCCTGTTTTCTTGACATTTGACCCCATAGCCCAATGGTAAAAGACACCCCTCTTTTCATCTAAGTAAGTGATCTCACCACCAAATCCAAATCAAAACCCAAGTACAATCATAACTAGCCTAAAATCAAACAATTAAACAAAGTTAAAACATAAAGAGAGAGCCGTCTCTGAGAATTAGGAAGGCTATATCCTAATCTCCAAAGTAGGTTTGTGGTTACCTCTAATCATTTCTTTCTAATCAACTCTAGAGAAATATTGGAGTGACAACATATTGGCGACCATACTCGGGACTTTGATCCTCAATGTAATAAAACTTTAAGGAAATATTAATTCTCATATTGTGCCCCTTAATGTCATTTTAAGAAGTTGTTGTTGAAAAATTTCATAAAAACAATTAAAAAATTAAAAATTTGGCTCCCAAAAAGACTCACTATACCAGGGAAAATCCAGATCCAAACCTTGCTACAATAGTTGATGACCTTGATAGAATTTTAAGAAAACCAAAAAAGGTAGAAGCTCAAGCAACCAGTAGCCAGTTAGTTAAAGAAAATTCACTCCCTGAGGAATTATCAACTTTAGAGGAAATTCCATTTGATTTGTCATTTGACCTATCATTGTTTAGAACTAAATCAGAAAATGCAATTCATGAAACTGTGTTAGACCCTAATTTTAGTCAATTCATTGAGTAAAAAAGGGTGCCTATACATACAAATTTAGATAAACTTGTGTTGGATACTTTTAACAAGCTAGACGCTTTAACCTCTACATTGATAAGCCATACAGATGATGCCTACCTTCAACAATCAGTTGAATTAGCTCCCTTCACTACTGCTGCCTCTAAAATTTCTGCACAATCTTTAAATATTGTAAATACACCTTTATTTACTACCACCTCATCTATAATATCCACCTTAGTTCATTCCCCTAAACCAGTTGTTCATCAGCTTCCTATCCAACCAAACACCTCAACTGCATCTAGTTCATCACCATCCATTCAAGCCCTTCCTCAAGCACCACTACTTTTCCCCCTAGTCAAACCAAAATCTCAGCCATGGCAGACAAATATGCACCTTTGGTTTTACCAGCTCAGCTCCATGTTATGCCCCAAGATTAGCAAAGAAAACTATTTTTGTTTGATGCTACTAGTCAATATACTGCCCAATAGCATGTGAACAAAATGATTGAATATTTTGAGTTGCATGACATTGATGAATCTGATGTCCAAATGAGTTTGTTTGCCCAAACATTAACTGGGGATGTAAAGAAATGGTTCAAAGGTTTACCTACTAACCATATTGTAGACCTAGCTGCTTTTAATAGATTGTTTATTGATAGATGGGAGAGAAAGAAAAACCCTTTGCAAATACTATCTGAATATGAAAACATTAGAAGAGATCCTAATGAGTCAGTTCAGGATTATTGCACTAGGTTTAATATCATCTACAATGCAATCCCTGCTAATATTAAGCCTCCACCATACCTAGCATTGATCAAATTCCTTGATGGTTTTGAAACTAATATGTCATATCAATTAAGGGAAAGAAACCTTGAAACATTGGAACAAATGAAAAGTAATGTTGTTAATGTAGAAGCCAATCTATTAGCTAAGAAAGCTAGGACGAGAAATGAAAAAAGAGTTGCTACTAAAGAGGAAACCTTCGCATATGATGGTAAAATAGATAGTTTAGCAAAGAGTGTTGAAGGAATAATGTAGATTAGAAAACATGGAAAGAAAAACTCAGTGGGAGAATCAACAACCACCCCTAATAAGAATCCCCAACTTCAGAATAATCCTAACACTAGAAAGAATGCTATACCAGATTAACAAATTAGACCACTCTTCCAGGAAAACTATGTTGAGGGTTCACAAAACCATGAGGGAGAGGATGATACCCAGATAAAATTATTAGGGATAAAAAATGAAGAAGTTGTTTTTCTTACTCAAGAAGAATAAGGATTGTACATGCTGCAACAATTGCAATTAGAATCTAGAGAGTCCTTTGACTTTAAACAGGGCTATGAATTTGCCATATATGAGGTTCACAAACAGTATACCCTAAGAAGTAAAAAGAACAATGAAATCCCCACTAAGAGATCAATCCAAACCCAAACCAAAAAGATAATAGAAGCTCCTGTGACCAAAATCCTACAAATTCTCCCTAGGGGAACTCAGGAGACTTCTAGCCCAAAAATTGTAGAATAACTTCATCTGAAACCCAAGCTGAAATTATTACTCAAATCATTCCAAATAAGAGAATTCAAAACTAAACTGCTGAAACACAAACTGAATTGCCTAGTACTAAAAAAGAAGATAAGAACACATAGACCACATTTGCTAAGGGTGATTTCATTCAGTCAAACAAAACTCAATTTCCATTCAACATTAAGACTCATATAAAAAAATTGAAAATAACACCCCCCTTGACCGAGCTAGTGAAAAATGAATCCTATAGATCATAGATCACTGAAACATTAAATATAGGTGAAGGAAAGGATGTTGTCAATTTGAATGATGATCAACCTAAGTTATTTTTTGGCCCTGAGGTAAATGGTACACATCAACAAGGGGGTATCCCTCCTTTCTACATTAGCTTGAATATTCATGATAAGATAGTACATAATGCTATGCTAGAGTCGGGAGCATCCCATAACTTAATGCCAAAAGCTATCATCGAGAGATTAAACTTAGATATCACTAGACCATATAAGGACCTATTTTCCTTTGAATCTAGCCAAGTTAAATGTCTAAGACTGATCAAGGATTTGTGTGAAATAATAGTCCAGTGCCCAGCAAAGAGTATTGTCATGGACATAGTAGTTGCTGATATCCCACCCAAGTATGGAATGTTGTTATCTCACTCATGGGGAGAAAAATTGCAGGGATCTTTATAGTTAGACATGTCATATGCCACCATCTCTATTTTTGGTCAACAAAGAAAACTTTATAGAGAGACCTTGATGAAATACATGGTGAGTAGTGCAGAAAACCACAAAATTTCCCTATATATTGCATGCATTCTGATATGGACTCTTTTATCTTGTACAATTCAGAACATGAAAAAAATGAAATCACAGTTGAAGAAGAGTACAAAGCTCCTGATAGTGATTTTTTTTTCATGAGTCTCTATGGCATTTGGATTTTGATGAATCTATGAATAGACTAGGAGCAGGTGCAGGAGTGTGGGTTCACAACCTGGAAAATAATCATTTTGAAGGTTAGGCATTTAGATTAAACTTTAAATGCATAAACAACATGGCAGAATGTGAAGATCTAATATTAGGACTACAAATGGTTATAAAACTTGGAGCCAAGAGAGTTTCTATCATGGGAGACTCAGAATTGATTATTAAACAAATCAAAGGTTAATACTCTGTAAATAATCTCAAAGTTGGTCAATATAGAGAGATTGTCCTAGATTTGGTTAAAGACCTTCTGGAAATAGATTTTGTTGCCATTCATAGGAAACAGAATATGCAAGCCCATAGTCTGGCCACTTTTGCTAGTACCTGTAAATTGATTTTTCAGCCCAACCACCAGTACACTACAAAAGTGAGACATAGGCCTGTCATACTTGACAATTTGAAATATTGGCGGCTTTTCTCATAAGATTCTCAAATTTATGATTTCATGAATGTTGAAGGTGAGTTTCAAAATTGTAATATAGATACAAATTGTATAGTAGAGAGTGACATAGATAGTGGGATAGATGTAAATACTTTAGATATAGGTAAACCCACTAATTTCACTAAAGTAGAAATAGATAACTTAGAAAATGTAGAAATAAAAGAAATAAGAATGATGATCCTGAAATTATAAACCTTAAAAATATTTTTTTCCCTAAGGGATTAGTCCCATTAGAATATTTGTTTGATTCAAATGATGTAGTTAGGAAACCAAAAGTGGAGCCTTTAAGAGTAGATATTGAAGAATGTAACATAGGAACCGAAGAAAGACCTAAGTTCATTAAAATATCAAAAGCTTTATCTCTAGATCAAAATGTTAAATATATAAATCTATTAAAAGAGTTTCAAGATGTCTTTGCCTGGAGTTATGAAGACCTAAAGTCTTATGACAACAACATAATTCAACAGAAGATACCCATCAAAGAAGATAATAAACCTTTTAAATAGAAGCTTAGGAGAATTAATCCAGTTCTTATGCCATCAATTGAAAAGGAAGTAAAAAGGATGTATGATGCCAAAATCATAGCTCCCATTAGGTATTCAGATTGGGTCTCAAACTTAGTCACTACTAGGAAGAAAATAGGAGAAATTAGACTCTGTGTCGATTTCAAAAATCTGAACAAAGTGTCATTAAAAGACAACTATCCTCTCCAAAATACGGACCATATTCTTGAGAGGGTAATAGGTTCATCCAGAATTTCATTGCTTGATGGATTTTCTGGATACAACCAAATCTTATTTGAACTAGAGGACCAAGCAAAGACTGCATTTACTACTCCTTAGGGTGCTTTCATGTATTTGAAAATGCCTTTTGGATTAATGAATGCAAGAGAAACATTTCAAGGAGCTATGGATATAGATTTTTCCAAAGAAATCCATGACTTCCTAGTTGTTTACCAAGATGACATCCCAGTATTTTCTAAATCTGATAATGAATATCTAGATCACCTGAGAAGAGTTTTCATTAAATGCAAAAAATTTGGTATTTCATTACATCCCAAAAAGAAACTCTTTGGTTTGGAAGAAGCTAAACTCTTGGAACATATAATATCCAAAGATAGAATTAGAATATATCCTTCTAGAATAGAGGCTATATTGACCATCACTCATCCTAGAAACATCAAAGAATTACAATCATTTCTAAACAAAATAATTTTTCTTAGGAGATTCATTTCAAACCTAGCGAAATTAATTAGAGAACTAAATAACATGTTAAGAAAAGATTCAACACTTAAATGGACACTGGAAGCTAAACAATCTTTTGAGGCCATCGAGGAAGCCCTTACCAAAACTCCAGTCCTCATAAGTCCTGATTTCCAGAAAGATTTTATAATTTTTTCTTTTGCTTCAAAGCATTCCATTGCAGCAGTCTTGTTGCAAAAGAATGATCAAGGATATGAGCAACCTATTGCATTTTTCAGTAAATTTTTAAGAGATGCAACACTAAAGTACAACATAATGGAAAAAAAAGCACTAGCTTTAGTGAAAGCTATTAAATATTTTAGAGTGTACATCTTGTATTCACACATCATTGCTTATGTGCCAAATTTAGTAGTAAAGGACATTTTGACACAAAATGGGCCTGAAGGAAAGAGAGGCAAATGGTTTGCCACTATTTTGGAATATGACATAGAAATAAAGCTTACAAAACTTATCAAATGCCAAGGTTTAGCCAAACTCACGGCTGAATCGAACTGTCAAGCCTTAGATATAAATTTCATTGGTGCCTTAGATGATCAAGAAGAGATGGCGACTCCACAGATCAATGAACCTTTTACAGATTGACCTTGGTATGCAGATATCATATTTGTCTTACTAAACTTACAAGCTCCTCTTGGTTTATCTAGAACTAAAGCTAGATTTTTGAAAATGAAATCAATGAGATATTGTATCATAGATAATGCTTTATTTTGGAAAGATAATGGTGGCATTCTATTAAATTATTTACTGAAAGATGAAGCTAATAAAATTATGCAAGAATTTCATGCAGGATATTATGGAGGACACTTGTATTGGAAAACAATTGCTGACAAGATTATAAGGGCTGGTTTTTACTACCCCACTCTTTTCGTAGATGTCAAGAATCATGTGACCTCCTGTCATAAGTGCCAAATATTTTAGGGTAAAAGGAATCTCTTACCTTTACCTCTCAAAGCCATATCCACAGAAGTGCCATTTCAACAATGGGGTTTATACTTCATTGGAGAAATTCACCCAACCTCCTTAGCCCAGCATAAATGGATTTTGACAACCATTGATTAATTCACCAAATGGATAGAAGCCATCCCTTCTGGACAAGCCACAGTCTCTGTCATTATCTCATTCCTTCAAAACAATATCCTGTCAAGATTTGGATGCCCCAAACATCTCATTACTGATAATGCAGCTGCTTTTAAATCTAAGAAAATGGTAGACTTTTGTAACAAATATCACATTACCCTTGTCCATTCCACTACCTATTACCCTCAAGGTAATGGAATTGCATAATCCTCAAACAAAAACCTTGTCAATATCATTAAGAAACTACTAGAAGACAACAAGAAGACATGGGACAAAAATTTGGTCAATGCCTTATGGGTAGATAGACTAACTACCAAAAAGTCCATTGGTACATCTCCTTATCAGTTAGTATATGGAATGGATGTTGCTTTTCCATCCTCTTTAGGAGTACCGGTGATGAAGATCATCCAGGAGTTGCAGGTAGAACCAAATCATATCCAAAAAAGGATAAATCAAACAATACACTTGCAACAAACTAGAGAAGAAGTCTATGTCAAATCACATGTAATCCAAGATAAAATAAAAAATATTTTTGACAAAAAGACCAAAGCTGATGATTTTTACATAGGTGATAAAATACTTAAATGGGATTCTAGAAGAGAAGATAAGGGCAAACATGGAAAATTTAATTTTTTGTGGCAAGGCCCTTATGTCATTTATGGTTACAGAGGTAACAATGCATTTTTCTTGAGAGAGTTAGATGGAGCAGATCTACCTGGAGGACCTGTAAATGGTAGAATGATGAAGCACTATTTATCCATAGATTAACAATAGTTCACTTTACTTTACTCATTGTATATAACATTTTAGAGTTTAGATTAGATTGGATGGTAATATTTTAAAGTTGAAGCCCACAAAGAAGGCCCTGAGCTTTGAAGGGTTACCATCATAAGTATGAATAAAGCATAATCATAGAAGAGCGGTTTAAAAGTTAACTATAGTCATAGTTCCAAAGGCTACTGATCTTAAAGTTCTTGACATTTCTCTAGGAAATGCCATCCCCATGTGGAGCCACTGTTAGGGTCATATAATAATAGGATTCATAATTTTTAATTGGCTATGGTTAGTCTTGTAATATTGTACATAATTTTTCTTTCTACAAAATGTTTTCCATATTAAAAATTAAAAAATGTAAAGAGGGTATGTCTTAAAATAATAATAAAAGGAGAAAAAGAAAGAAAAAGATAAAAAAAGTGAAAAATATGAACCCTAAAAAGAAATAAAATAGATCATGAAAGTGTGCAAATTCAAATGCCACTACTTTTTACTTTACTTTGTAAAATAAGGTTGTGTGCAGCTTGTCAGAAATGCCACAATCCATGATGGTCAAAAATCTTAATCTTGAATCATTCATGCTTTAAATTTTATGTTGATAGATAGAGAATAAATATCTAACCAAACTGTTTAACCTTGGCAAATCAATAGTTAGGTAGAGAATAAAAATTAGCTCATCAGTTTAATCTGAGCCATTGGAGGTTATAAATTTAGAATTAGCTAGTTTGCTTGTCAAAAGAAAAGGAAATAAAGGGTCAGTAAGCTCAAATGCACCCAATAAAATGAAGAAAAAATGTTAGGATAAATAAAGGGTAGGTAGAAGAAAGGTTGCAAATGCACAAGGTTGTTGAGTCAAAAGGACATTTATCAGGCTTAATCATATGTTTCATGTGCAGGAGGATTTATGAGAAAGAAAAAATATTTACATGCTTATTTGCTAATTTCCCCATTATCCATAAATCACTTTTTTCCCCTAATTTTGACCCTTACCCCTTGTTTTCACACATTTCCCTAGTAATTACCTTTCAAAAATCACCCCCTACCCAAAACCCCTTTTCCCTAGTGTGAAACCCATTCCCCATTGCAAATATTACCTTCCCCCTTATTAATTTCCCTATTTCCTTTCAGAACCCACAAAACCCCTTTGTCCTAAGTTTTTATGCCCCCGCTTTATCTAATTAACCCCCCCATTTCATATTTCCCCGACAAGCCTCTTTTAACCCACCAACCCTTGGTACGGTTAAAAAAACCCACCACCTAAACCATGGTCCCACTTTATTAACCCATTTCTTATGTTAAAAATCCTCACCTTATTGGTTAATTAATTACATTTTTGTGTAATTAAACCCCGGGCCCTACAAATCCATTTCCCAATTTCCTCTGTGCATCTTAACTGCATGATAGCCATTCGATCTCTTACCCCCATATCTGACAGTGTGCATCCATATCGCGCAGATTCACCATCCAACCGATAACAGCTCGAGAGCACACGAGATTCGCGGTTTTTCCTGGGCACTATTTTGCTACGTGCCAGCACCAGGTGAGATTGCGTGCTCACGAAAAATACCGCCTGCCCTCCAAAGCCGCGCAATGGCCCAGAAAACCACCTCCCCACCCAAACCAAAAACCGTCCACTATTCATTTATATTTTTCGCCCCAAAATGTGACCGTTACCTGTTAAAAGGTCGAAAAAGTCCCAAATTGCTCTTTTCTTGTGTTTTTTACCGTAAACTACTGTTAACCTATTTGTGACACCCTGAACCTAAAAACGACCAAATTGACCACCATCTGTCACTTGAAGAAGCTCTCAACACCTAATTGAAGCAAGCAGTTGACAGTTGAAGCCACCGTATCCTCCACATTCACTATTGATCCCAGTCTATGCAACAAACCATCGATTTCCAGTTATTCTTGGGAAAAACCAGAAGGACCCTTCAATTTGAAAACGCATAATTTAAATTGAAATCTTAATTAATTGAATTAATTAAAGGAAATTGGCTAAATTGAAAAGAAACCTACGATACACCCCAAATCCTTATGTAGACTATAATTACCCTCTCACTGTACCAGAACGTATAAAACTCACTCCTAAAACCCTTACCAGCCTAATTCTTATTTGTAAACCCAATTATGGCTTCCAAAACCTCTTTGGATGTGAGACCTTTGCAAACCCCTCACCTACACATCGACCACCTTGCATTAGCAGACAAATATTTCGAAATAAAAGACATAACTTCCCCTACCTACCTTCTGAAGCTCCACTGTTGGAGTAAGGACAAATTTTTGAACCAGAACGACAACATTCACTTGTGGGAGTTTAATTTTCCTAAGTATTTGTTACCAAAAGTACACCTATTCCCAACCATCATCCACTTTTGTCATGCTTGCTCCCAGCCAATGATCCAGTGTCACCCCTAACCAGCAAGTATGGTTTACCATCACTGTAGAATCCATTAACCAAATTAAGCAGGTCCAACCAAGCCCTAATGAGACCCCATTGTCTATTGGAGAATTCTTGGACCTCTATACCAAGTTAGACTTGCCCAAAATAGCCCAAATTTTCCAGAATTTCATCATAGAGAAATGTCATACTCCCACAGATAGTCCCCCTTATGTTGCCACCATTGTTTCTAAGAGAAGCATATAGATTATTACCATGCTCTATTGCATCTTAGGATATATCATAGATGAGCATGTGGATGAGGTTGTCCTAACCTTCCTTTCCATCTTTAGCCTAGGCAGCCTCCTACTGTAATTTATAATTATGCTCAGTTCATTGCAGATAGGTGTAGGTTTTAACCCCGTACAGAAATTACCTGCATATGAATTCTAAAACACAAAAAATAAACTATGCGAGAGTATAACACATATACGCAGAGATTTCCCCTAGATCCCAAAATTGGGACTACCAGCTTGATTTTTCATTATGTTCCTTCAATGTTACAATACATATTTATACATGCCAAAGCATCCAATACCATGGACCGAAAACCATCATGTCCAAAACCATGGACCTGTTATCACCCCAAGAAACTCTCCTAGGTTGTATCGTAGAGATGCTCGGGAACATTACAAACTCAA